>JBBDGP010001229.1:260000-537500 GCA_037952835.1 Lithobates septentrionalis | reverse complement strand
TTGTGGGAGCAGCTTGACCGTATGGTACGCCAGAAGTGCCCATCCAACCAATCCAACTTGTGGGAGCTGCTTCTAGAAGCGTGGGGTGCAATTTCTCCAGCTTACCTCAATAAATTAACAGCTAGAATGCCAAAGGTGTGCAATGCTGTAATTGCTGCAAAAGGAGGATTCTTTGATGAAAGCAAAGTTTGATGTAAAAACAATGTTATTTCAAATACAAATCATTATTTCTAACCTTGTCAATGTCTTGACTCTATTCTCTATTCATTTCACAACGTATGGTGGTGAATAAGTGTGACTTTTCATGGAAAACACAAAATTGTTTGGGTGACCCCAAACTTTTGAACGGTAGTGTATATATATATATATATATATATAGATATATATAGATATATATATATATATATATAGATATATATATATATATATAGATATATATATAGATATATATATATAGATTTATATATAGATATATATCTATATATATATCTATATATCTATCTATCTATCTATCTATATAGATATATATTTATGGTTGGAGCCCTATGTCCGGTACGTACATGGATACCACTTACAGTAAAGATAGGACTTACCATCGGAAATAGACCTGAAAGTGTGGACTTACCATATGAAATGGACCTGAAAGTGTGCCTTGGTCTAATGGCCGGTATGCCAAAATAAGGGGGCATACCCTGGTTTATGAAATGATTATTCTGTAAGAGAAATGAATGAAATGAATAGTTGAGAAATGCTATGAAATGGGGATGGGAGGGTGGGTATCGCGCACAGGAAACCGACAAGCACCACAGGTGAGCGGTGCTGCTTAAATACCCCCGGGCTCCTCCCATAAATTCAGGCCACCATACTGGCCTTCCTACTTATGGTTGGAGCCCTATGTCCGGTACGTACATGGATACCACTTACAGTAAAGATAGGACTTACCATCGGAAATAGACCTGAAAGTGTGGACTTACCATATGAAATGGACCTGAAAGTGTGCCTTGGTCTAATGGCCGGTATGCCAAAATAAGGGGGCAAAAACATTCAGGTAGGGTTATGATTTTATTGATTTTCAATTATTTATTGAGCCAATTTGGAGAATGCCTGTGCCATCTCTGTTTGTGGGTTGGGGATATACCGGGCGAAGCAGGCTGACTTCCACCTGCCCAGTCTTTTGATGATGTGGTCTGGAACCCCGTGGCGGGATGCCGCGGAGGCTGTTCCGATGCGAAACGAGTGTCCGGAATACTGACTAGGGTTA
Organism: Lithobates septentrionalis; assembly: GCA_037952835.1. Classification (NCBI taxonomy): domain Eukaryota; kingdom Metazoa; phylum Chordata; class Amphibia; order Anura; family Ranidae; genus Lithobates; species Lithobates septentrionalis. Next base: position 536,239 of record JBBDGP010001229.1, on the reverse strand, counting down.
AGATGAAGATTGCGGAGAAGTATTCTTATGTGTTCCACAAACTGAGAGGCGTTTAAGGGTTTAACTGGGAACGGTAGAAGGGGACTGTTGTCTGGTTGTTCAGGCAGGAGTGACAGGAGCCGGTTGAGTACGGCGACTGGACACCAGCTGTTGTCGGTTTTGTAGAGGTGAATGTTCGCTCCTGAGCCCGTTTGCTGGGTTTTAGAGACCTCGAGGTGCAGGATGAAGTGGTCTTGGTATCTAAGTAAGTGTCGTCTGCATAGTACTCGGTCTGTGGGTTTGTTAGCGGTGAATTCGCCAGGGCGCAAGAACCCATAGTACGCTAGATATATCGCTGCTTGTAAGACCGTGCTGCGGAGCAGACCGAATGGCGAGGTAGCCAGAATAGTTGACATGTCCCTAAAGATGGGTCCCGTAATGGGCAAGCGCTTAGTGCTGATGACTGGTTGTCGTTTCTGAATTCCCCTTAAAATGGCTCGTATAGCGTGAGATGAGAATAGTGAAGATTTCGTGGGGTCTTCAAGCGCCATAAAATGTTGAATGCCGGCTAGGTATAGCCGGATGGTATTGTAGGATAAGGCCAACTGCGTGTGGCAGTGTGCAGTGAAGGCCAGTACCTGCTTGATATCTGTTGGTCCTTTACGGCAGGACGTGAGGAATTTGTTAAAGGCCTTCCAAGCTGTCTGGTAGGCTTTAAGTGTGTTGTAGGAGAGGGAATGATTTATGAGTTGTGTAGCTCCGTGTAAGTGTTGAACTAGTCCAGGGTCAGTTGTGACCAGACAGGGATAGGGGCCGACATTGGATCGGCATCGGGAACCTGTTTGAAAAAGGAGGAATAATTGAAACGTGACAGTGCGTCAGCTGCTGAGTTGTATCTGCCGGGAATAAATGCACAGTGTATATTGAACTGATGTTGTAAAGACAGTTGTACCAACCTGCGCAGGAAGGACATGACTGCTAGGGACTTGGACCTGCCTTTGTTGATGATGTCTGCTGTGGCCTGGTTGTCGGTGCTAAAGACTACAGTTTGTCCTGTCCAGTGGTGGCCCCAGAGTTGTGCGGCTGCCACTATGGGGTAAAGCTCAAAGAGGGCAGATGTTTGGGAAAAGCCGGGTATCAATAGTATCTGTTGAGGCCAGGGTCCTGAAAACCAATGATGGCCAAAAATTGCCGCGAAACCTGTGGAGGCTGCGGCGTCCGTTACCACCTGGGGTGAATGGACCGAAACTATAGGTATGAATAGAGATATGCCATTCCAGGCGGACAAGAATTCCTCCCACATGGATAGGTCCGCTATGGCTGCGGAGTCTAAATTCAAAATCTGATCAGGGTCTTGAGTTTCCGACAGAAATCTGAGTAGGCGTGATACAAATGTGCGGCCTTGTGGAATAATTCGTATAGCGAAGTTGAGCATACCCAGGAGGGACTGCAACTGTTTTTTGGTACAGTCCTTGGTGTGTGTAAACTCGTGAAGGACTGCCCTAATACGTGTTAGTTTGTCGAGGGGGAGACTGGCTTGCATTGCGCAGGTATCCAAGCTGACCCCGAGAAAAGTGATGCTATTTGCTGGGCCATCGACTTTGTGCTCGGCAATAGGAACATTGAGGTTTCCAAAAATTACCCTAAGTTTGTCGAGATCTCCTGGGGGCTTGCTGGGTGGTTCTATCAGTAGGAAGTCATCTAGATAATGGATGACTTCATGGCATTGACCCTTGTGTAATAGTATCCAACCGAGGGACTGGGCGAACGTGTCGAAGAGCCACGGGCTACTCTTCGAACCGAAGGTGAGCTTTGTAGCAAAATAATATGCTTCCTTCCACTTGATGCCATGCCAGCACCAAAGGGATGGGTGGATGGGCAGGAGCTTGAAGGCATCCGAGATGTCGGCTTTGGAGAGCCAGGCGCCTGTGCCTGCTTTGATGATCGCTTGTATTGCCATGTCCACGGAAGAATATTTTAGGGAAAACTCCTCGGAGGGGATCAGGGAATTGAGACTGGGTATGTGGGAAGAATGAGGCGCAGACAAGTCGTACACCAAACGCAATTTATTTGAAAACTTGCCCTTGACAAGCCCAATAGGGCTGACTCTCCATGTGTTGAAAGGGGGGCAACTGAAAGGGCCTATCACGTAACCTCGATCCACCTCTGCCTGCAAGAGCTGATCTATGGCTTGTTCGTCAATGGCTGCCGAACGAAGATTGGCACATTCATGAGTAGTGTGGGGTAGTGAAATGAGGCCGGTGTGAAAGCCTGCTGTGAAGCCTTGGATAAGGAAGGTGGCCAGGGAAGGGGTGGGATGTGAAATGAGATACCATCCTAACCATAAGAGGTTGATCTGGCTTAGTCACGCCTTCTTGTGTTGCTTGACTTCACACAAAATCCTAGGGTGTGCTCTATGACATACGGTGCAGAGGTGAAGTAGACGGCACTGGCTGAAGTTGCAGGACCCCTGATTAAAGTTATTACAGATGGCTGCCCCTCCCACGGTTCGGACTGGGCGTCCGAGTTTGTCCACCTGAGGCGTTGGTTCAGGGATCGGCTGACCCTGTACTGAACCTGAGGTGGAGGGAAACTCGAAAGGCCGTCTGATTGCCGTATTGGCGCACCAGGTGGCAGTGTGGGTGGAAGACTGGCAAATCGCACACAGAGGTGAGCGTAAGCCGGCAAAGTGGCGGCAGAAGAGCTCTGTGTCCATGAGACTCCAATCTGTTGTGACCTGGAACTGTATGAGTCTGGCCGCGGCCTTGGCTGAAAAGGAACGATGGTAATCGTAAAAGGCAAAGCCTCCATACTTGTGGCCCAAGTCTACCACAGTATGGAGATACAAATCCAGCTCTTCCCGCCTGCTAGGGGTGGCTGAGCACAGGACATCTCTGAGCATGCCAAAGGCCAGGGTAAACTCTGAGACTGTTAGCTTGCGGTTCAATCTGGGGTCTTTGGCTTTAAGGACCACTGATATGTCACCCCAGGAGTAGGCTTTATTTTCTGCCAAATCATGCACGGAAATGAGGAGAGAGGCCAGGTTGACGTCCTTGCCGTCCAAGATGTCCTTCCTGATACTGGTTGGGACCAGGTGGGAGGGGTAGACAATGTGGCTCGAGCCTGAGGTACCTGCAGGAAGAGGTGTCAAGCTTTGAGTTGCCGTTGGGTCGGGGACAGCCGTGGCCGGTCGGGCCTCGAGAAGTGCAACCCTGGTTTGGACGTCTGCAACTGAGGTGGATAGAGATGACACCATCGTGTGTAATTGTGAAATGGCCGATGATATCGACTGAAGGGATGCCTGTTGGGTACTGGGTCCTGCTGCTGGTGGGGGAAAGAGGAGTTTGAAAAGCTCGCCTTTCCTTGCTGTGGCGGGGAAGGGGACACCTCTGCGTCTGAGCTCTGCCGTCAGTTTGGGGATAGTCCATCCCCTAAGGGATTGCACGCTGCCGCTTTCTGAGACCGGAGAAGGTGACAGAGGGGCCGTGAGGTCTTCGCTGCCGGTCTGAGACATGGTTGCTCTGGTGAGGATTCTTGAGCTTTTATTTCCTGGTTGACTGTAACCTATTAGGGGTGAGATGAATTTCAAGTTTTTTCTTTGATCCGCTGAGTCATACTTACCCGACTTATTCTCCCATTCCCCCTTTTTTTTTTTTTTTTTTTTTTTTTTACCTGGGGGGATATCGTCCAACCTGGTGCAGGGTGGACCTACTGAACTTTGACTGACCTGAGAAAAACGAAAAGGTGACAATTCGTGAAGGGATTTCTAACTGACTTTTTGAAGCAACGATTTGTATGACAATGAAATGATTCGAAATGTTTGCCTTGATTATGAATGGACTCCATGACAGAGGTCCGGCCTGGTCGTCATCATTGATTCGACCGAGAACCGGGCTCTGGAGCATGTATTGAAATGAGGCAAGTGAAAAACATTGGTGCACCCGGGACGATCTGGTGCCCGTTTGATGCATCTGGATTCGAATCGGAGCACCCTATGAAATGAAATGAGAGAAATGATTATTAGACCGAGGCTTGAATTGGTTGTGCCGTGTTTGCGACTGGCAACCAACCGAGCTCTGGTATAGGTATGAAATGCTGTTTGGAACCAGCAAGGCATTCCGTAAAGAATCGGTGCATGTCAGATGCGACTGGTTCCGGAATGGTGATGCGTTGTGGGAGTGAAATGGTAGTAAGCTGCATGGCAGAGACATGGATCCATCCCCCGATGTCTGTGATTAGCTATGATCCGGACTTTGAAGCATGTATCAGAAATGAGGCCGAGCCCTGGGGTACGTCGTAATGAATCGGTGCATTTCCATGCGACTGGATTCATGTGTGAACGTGATACGTGGAAATGAAATGATAACCATGACAGAAGGTACGAATTACTGATAAACGTAACCCTGGAGCATGTATAGAAATGAGGCCAGTCCTGGGGCACGCCGAGACGAATCGGTGCATTGCCATGCGACTGGATTCATGTCGGAACGTGATAGGTGGAAATGAAATGATAACCATGACAGAGGTATGAATGACTGAAAACGTAACTCTGGAGCATGTATAGAAATGAGGCCAATCCTGGGGCACGCCGAGACGAATCGGTGCATTGCCATGCGACTGGATTCATGTCGGAACGTGATAGGTGGAAATGAAATGATAACCATGACAGAAGGTACGAATTACTGATAAACGTAACTCTGGAGCATGTATAGAAATGAGGCCAGTCCTGGGGCACGCCGAGACGAATCGGTGCATTGCCATGCGACTGGATTCATGTCGGAACGTGATAGGTGGAAATGAAATGATAACCATGACAGAGGTATGAATGACTGAAAACGTAACTCTGGAGCATGTATAGAAATGAGGCCAATCCTGGGGCACGCCGAGACGAATCGGTGCATTGCCATGCGACTGGATTCATGTCGGAACGTGATAGGTGGAAATGAAATGGTAACCATGACAGAGGTATGAATGACTGAAAACGTAACTCTGGAGCATGTATAGAAATGCGGCCAATCCTGGGGCACGCCGAGACGAATCGGTGCATTACCATGCGACTGGATTCATGCCGGAACGTGATACGTGAAAATGAAATGATGACCATGACAGAGGTATGAATGACTGACAAACAAAACTCTGGAGCATGTATAGAAATGAGGCCAATCCTGGGGCACACCGGAACGAATCGGTGCATCTTTTTGATGCGACTGGATTCGAATCGGAGCGCGGTAGGTGACTGAAATGAGAAATGTTTTGAAATGATTTGAAATGTCAGAAATGAGTTCTAGAATGTTTCAGAAATGAGAAATGATTGGTATCGAACTGACTTTGATCCGATAACTTGCAAGTTGCGACTTGCTATGGCTGTTTACTGATGCATATTTTTAACACCGACATGCTAGAAATGAAGCGACGTCTGCGTCGCGGTGCTGTCGAAATGGTAACATATCGAAAGTACGAGCGATATACATTACAATAGTGAAGTGCGAGTAACGAAAATTTGAAAGTACGGTTTAGTGACATGACATGAAACGAAAAATGCGATATACATTGCAGTTTATGAAAAGCGAGTGAAACGAAAATTTGAAATTACGGTTTAGTGACCTGATATGAAAACGAAAAGTCCGACGGGACCTTACCTGCGACAGCCAAGCCAGCCGCGTGGTACAAACTACGAACGAAAAACGCGGACTTCGAAAGTTTTGAGAACGGTATCGAATACGGAATTTTGCGAGGCAAGAACTTGCGGACGCTGGTATATCGAATAGTCGGCCTAGTGACGTATATCGCGCACAGGAAACCGACAAGCACCACAGGTGAGCGGTGCTGCTTAAATACCCCCGGGCTCCTCCCATAAATTCAGGCCACCATACTGGCCTTCCTACATATCTATATAGATATATATATATATATCTATATAGATATATATATCTATATAGATATATATATATATATATCTATTTAGATATATATATCTATATAAATATATAGATAGATCGATCTAGATATATATCAATATATCTATAAATATAGATATATATATATATAGGGAGAGATATTTAGATGTCTATGTATAACGTTTTTTTCACCCTTCAGCCACTCAGCCTTCTCCAGGAGGTATGGCCACTTACTTCGGTATAAGCTCGTTTCTGGAGAAAGCTGTGACTCGCTATGCCTTGTCTCCATAGTAATCTGAATTGAAGAAGAGGCTTGGCTAATTTGTTACTGCGCATGCGCGGGATTAAGACGTCGAATAGGTACTGTGGGCGGAAGCGCTTATCACAGCAGACGCGGAAGACCCACAGTACAGATGGCGCAGGCGAGGACACCAAATAAACGGCGATAGAAGAAGAAAGTTATACAGTAAGAGAAACGTTTTAGAACACAAAATAGTGATCAATCGTTTATCTGTGATGATGCCTTTGAGAATATATGTAAATTTAAATGATTTTTTGAGGGTTTACTACCGCTTTAAGATTTTTCCCATTGACCATCACCACTCTTCACTTTGTCACCCATGCGGGGCGCCGTTCATTTTTGTCTTTTGTCTGCCGCAGCACGTCCCCTCAGCTCCCCTGCGGGACTTTTGTGGTTTGGTCTGGGGATCTCATGGCCGCACCATCACTGTGAGGACCACCATGTAAGTGTATGGGCAGGCTGGGTCTATGGGGGAACCTTCTTGTCTTTTTTTTTTTTTTTTAACATACTTCCTATTTTTCATTTATAGATTATCACTATGTTTTTTTGCTCCTGATGATAGGCATAAAGCCCTTGAAACGCGTAGAGCCAACAACAACCTAGTTTATACAACGATGCATCTGTTCAGGCCGTTCCAATATATTTGTCTCTTTTTTACATTTTATTTTTTATTTTCTTAAACTGCATAGTCATCAATTCATGTATTTTTTTTTAATTATTATTTTTTTGTATTCTGTATTGATTCCTTGTTGGAATATGTATTTATGTATATCTTTCTGGCTTAAATGAATTGTAACGTTATACAAATGGTTATATATAGCAAAATGCATTGAATCATTTTAATATAAAAACTTTGATAATCTGAATTTATTCTATCTTATTACTGCTCCCGTGTGCTTATGCAAAGTCCCGCCAATTGCTCCCTTTTTTAATTTTGCTTATATAGTTACTGGTTGTAAAGTGGTTGATTTTGGCCTGATAACATGCACACAAGTTGACACAAAGGGGTTTGAATGGCTATTAAAAAGTAACCATCCTCACCTGTGATCTGTTTGCTTGTAATTAGTGTGTGTGTGTGTATAAGGCCGGGTTCACACTAGTGCGACAAACGCTCCGACATTGGGAGCTCTTGTCGCATGACGTGTGAAAAGCAATGTTTCCCTATGGGAGCCATCTTAACTGGTCCGACACAAGTCGGTTCGACTTTGAAAATGCTCCCTGTACTACTTTGTTCCGACTTTGATCCTACTTCAGCCCATTGACTATCATTGAAGTGGGATGAAAGTTAGATCGCTGTCTTGCATGATCCGACTTTGGCATGCGACTTATGCTCTGATGATCTTGAGGGGGAACGCCGTGCCAAATTTTCAATAAAAAACCAGCATGGGTTCCCGCTCCAAGAGCACACCAGGCCCTTCGGTCTGATATGGATGTTAAGGGGAACCCCCTACGATGAAAAACCGGCATGGGGGTCCCCCCAAAATCCATACCAGACCCTTATCCGAGCACGCAGCCCGGCCGGTCAGGAAAGGTGGGGACGAGCGAGCGAGCGAGCGAGCGCCCCCCCTCCTGAACCGTACCAGGCCGCATGCCCACAACATGGGGGGTGGGAGCTTTGGGGCAGGGGGGCACCCTGTGGCCCCCCACCCCAAAGCACCTTGTCCCCATGTTGATGAGGACAAGGGCCTCTTCCCGACAACCCTGGCCGTTGGTTGTCAGGGTCTGCAAGCGGGGGGCTTATCGGAATCCGGGAGCTCCCTTTAATAAGGAACCCTATGTGAATGAGTATGGGGTACATCGTACCCCTACCCATTTACCTGGGGAAAAAAGTGTCAATAAAAAAAACACACTAGACAGGTTTTTAAAGTAATTTATTAGGCAGCTCCGGGGGATCTTCTTCCGACTTGGGGGGGTCTCTTCCGACTTCTCCGCCCTCTCCAGCCTCTTCTCCATGCTCTCCGGTTCTTCTCCCGTTCTCCGGTGCCTTCTGCCGGGCTGCTCCGCTATCTTCTGCTGTTTTGCCGGCTCTTTTGCTAGCATTGGCCGGTCTTCACCGTTGTCTTCTTCCCTCTTCTCTTCCTCCGATGTTGACACAACGCTCTCTCCCGCTGTAATGCCGTGTGCGCGGTGTGCAACGACTTATATAGGCATGGGGCGTGGTCATCGGGTGATGTCATCCGGTGACCCGCCCATTATGATGTCACTGTCCCATCATGTCCCGGGTGGTGACGTCATAAGGGGCGGGGTCCCTGGATGACATCACCCGGTGACAACGCCCCATGCCTATATAAGTCGTTGCGCACCGCGCACACGCCATTACAGCGGGAATGAGCGTTGTGTCAATATCGGAAGAAGACCGGAGGGAAGAAGACGGCGGCGAAGACCGGTTCAACGCTAGCAAAAGAGCGGGGAAAAGAGCGGGGAAAAGAGCAGAAGATAGCGGAGGAGCCCAGGAGAAGATACCGGAGAGCGGGAGAAGAATCGGAGACCGGGAGAAGAGGCCGGAGAGCGCGGAGAAGTCAGAAGAGACCCCCCAAAGTCAAAAGAAGACCCCCGGAGCTGCCTAATAATTTAAAAACCTGTCTAGTGTGTTTTTTTATTGGCACTTTTTTCCCCCAGGTGAATGGGTAGGGGTACAATGTACCCCATACTCATTCACATAGGGCGGGGGGGCCGGGATTTGAGGCCCCCCTTATTAAAGGGGGCTCCCGGATTCCAATAAACCCCCTGCGCGAAGACCCCGACAACCAACGGCCAGGGTTGTCGGGAAGAGGCCCTTGTCCTCATCAACATGGGGACAAGTTGCTTTGGGGTGGGGGGAGTGCAGGGCGCCCCCCTGCCCCAAAGCACCCATCCCCCCATGTTGAGGGCATGCGGCCTGGTACGGTTCAGGAGGGGGGCGCTCGCTCGTCCCCACCCCCTTTACTGACAGGCCGGGCTGCGTGCTCGGATAAGGGTCTGGTATGGATTTTGGGAGGACCCCCACGCCGTTTTTTCAGCATAGGGGGTTCCCCTTAAAATCCATACCAGACCCAAGAGCCTGGTATGCCCCTGGAGGGGGAACCCATGCCGGTTTTTTTATTTAAAATTTGGCGTGGAGTTCCCCCTCAAGATTCATACCAAACACAGTGCCTGGTATTGGCGGGGATCCAAGTCAGATCCCTGTTCATTGAAAGTCGGACGTATGTCGGCTTTAAGTCACAGGGCAAAGTAGGATCTGAAGTAGAACGGCTGTCGTGTCGCACCAGTGTGAACCCGGCCTAAAAGGTCAGTGAGTTGATGGACTCCTGACAGACCCTTGCATCTTTCACCCAGTGCTGCACTGACGTTTCTGGATTCTGAGTCACGGGGAAAGCAAAAGAATTGTCAAAGGATCTGCGGGAAAAGGTAGTTGAACTGTATAAAACAGGAAAGGGATATAAAAAGATATCCAAGGAATTGAGAATGCCAATCAGCAGTGTTCAAACTCTAATCAAGAAGTGGAAAATGAGGGGTTCTGTTGAAACCAAACCATAGTCCGGTAGACCAACTAACAGTTCAGCCACAACTGCCAGGAAAATTGTTTGGGATGCAAAGAAAAACCCACAAATAATTTCAGGTGAAATACAGGACTCTCTGAAAACATGTGGTGTGGCTGTTTCAAGATGCACAATAAAGAGGCACTTGAAGAAAAATGGGCTGCATGGTTGAGTCGCCAGAGGATCGGCGTGCAGCGGTCGGCAAGTGGTTAATAGGTATAGGTATGACACCAGCTATTTGATTGCTTGACAGTTTGGTTGAGAGCACAAGCAACTGTGACAATTATAAATCTTGGCATGCCTTGAATGTATTAAATAGATGGGATTAGTTCTGCTTTAAAGTTGAATTTCTGCAAAACACAGTTTAAAAAACCCAACCTACTACCTAACCGGTGTAAAAAAAAAAAAACTTAAACTAAAATATTTATTTTTAGCCACTACAGTCCAGTCATGCGATTCCCTGTGTATGTGAGTGGCAACTGCAGGGGAGAGGAGGGAGAACTCGAGAACATATACAATTGTGCTCATAAGTTTACACATCCTGGCAGAATTTATGATTTCTTGGCCAATGCAATGTATTCTGTAAACAAACTCTGTTTAGCCACATCTAATATTCAGAGAACTGTAGTCCCAACAATTTTTCGCATTTCACGCCCACACCAACACTTCAGGGGGTTTTAAGCGCCTCATAATATTCAATATTAAACCCTACGGACTAAGATTGGGATGCTATTAAAGTTCATGTGCATGTAAAGTCAAGCGTCCCAATACATTTGACAATATAGTGCATCTTTTTGGGGATGCTGTGCATTATCTTTCCACCAGCACCATTGTTTAAATAGTACATTTCACTCAACCAACATTCACCCACTATGAGGTGCTTAACACCCCCTGAGGTGTTGGTGTGGGTGTGAAATGCGAAAAATTGTTGGGACTACAGTTCTCTGAATATTAGGTGTGGCTAAACAGAGTTTGTTTACAGAATACATTGCACACATATTAGTGTTGGGAAGAAAAATACCCTAGAGTCAGTAGTCGGACCCCAGAGGAAGAATGCCCTGTCGGTGGTGGCAGGTCCTAAGGTTTAGTGTAGTGGTGCCTTTGACAATATTTACACCTGACAAACCCCAAACTGTGTGGAGAAAGTGGTTATGAACACCATTCCATCTTCATTTTCTTCAAAATTTTCAAGTTGGTAACAAAAACAGATTTTAATTCCATGTGTACGCTAGGCAGCCTTGTAAAATGACACATTTGACAAAAACATTTAAGCTTAAAGCCCAATTGATAGAAAGCACAAGCCAGAAGCAAAACAGGTAGGTCATAAACCTCCACTGGCCAGAGTCTTCAAAAACCTCTAAATGGCCCCAGCCCCCATCATACCAGTCTGGAAGAGCAACACACATCTGTGAGTCTGGTTTTATTTGATCTAAAACAGAACTATCATGCATCTCTGGCGCTGTATGCAGATGACATGTTGTTGTTTTTGAAGGACCCGGGTACATCTCTTTGTACGGTCCTTGACATTTTGGATAATTTTTCGAAATTTTCAGGCCTTAAAGTTAATTGGGACAAATCCAATATTCTTCCACTGGATTCTGGTACTAGGGCTGCGGTGGTTCCTGGGCTGCCTTTACAGTGGGCCAGTCAGTCTACCTATCTGGGGGTTTGTATATCTGCTAGGGTTACGGACTACTGGGTTACGGGCTGAATCTGCAGCCCCTGATAGATACCCTAAAGAGGAGAATTGAGATATGGAAAAATCTCCCCCTATCTGTAATGGGTGTATAAAAGTTTTAAAAATGAAGATACTCCCGGTTTTCCTGTATTTTTTGCGCAACTCACCTATTTGGATCATATGCTCCGTTTTTCGTTGGGTCCATGGCATCTTTAGTTCCTTTTATATGAGGAAACTCACCTCCCAGAATAGGCCTCACAGCACTTCAGGAGCCCTGGGGTGAGGGGGGTCTGGCGCTCCCATATCTCTTTAAATTCATCTTAACTGGTCAGGGTGTCTTTGCACAGAGGTGGCTTCTTGGGGATGATGGGGACTCCGCCACAATTTTAGAGGCAGCAGTGTTGGGTTCCTATGAGAGTCTGCATCTCCTGGTGTACAAGGGCTCTGGGGCACAGTTTCCACTGACGGGCACAATGCGAGCCACTGTTAAGGCTTGGGACTATGTTCAGAAACTACTAGCGCCTGCCTCTACTGCCATGTCGCCAGTTTCACCGCTCTGGAGGAATCCACGTTTTACCCATTTGCTTAATATACCTGATCCAATTTTGTGGATGACCAAAGGGATTAAAACATTAAAGGGGTTGTAAACCCTCATGGTTTTTCACCTATGCATTAAGGTGAAAAACCTTCTGTTGTGCTGCAGCTCCCCTGAACCCCCCTTATACTTACCTGAGCCCTGTAATTCCCACGTCGGGAGCAAGCAAGCGAGCTCCGTCCGGTGTCTCATGTCCTGATTGGAAAGATTGATAGCAGCGCAGCTATTGGCTCCCGCTGCTGTTAATCAAATCCAATGATGCAGATGCTGGGTGGTGGGGGCGAGTCCGGCATTCTGTGTCTATGGACGCAAATGCTGGACTCGGGAGCGCGCCTGCACGGGTACCCCCAAGGAGAGCGCTTCTCCTAGGTGGTTTCCTGATGCGGGGAGGAGCCGCAAGCACCGTTGGGGGACTCCAGAAGACGAGGATCGGGGCGGGGCCACTGTGTGCAAAATGAACTGCACAGTGGAGGTAAGTATGATACGTTTGATTTTTTTTTTTTTTTTAAACAAGGGTTTAGTAACTATTTAAGTGATGTCACCAGAGGGGGCGAGCTGCTGCAGATCTCGGATTTGAAACAAAAATTTGAGCTTCCAAATACTTATTTCTTTCGCTACCTCCAATTGCGGTACACTTTTGTGTCTCAATTTGGCTCCACTAAGCTGGAACTCAAATCATCAATTTTGGAGAATATTCTGCTAGATGACTCCATGAAAAAAAACATTGTCTGAACTTTTTAAAGAGCTGTTTCCGGTCTCACCCCCTTCGGTGGCTAAGTGTAGGGCGCAGTGGGTGGAAGAAGTTCTGGATTTGAGAAGGGAGGAGTGGGACGATGTATGGAGCATTCCCTTTACACACTTAGGGGGTTATTTATGAAAGGCAAATCCACTTTGCACTGCAAGTGCACTTGAAAGTGCACTTGGAAGTGCAGTTGCTCTAAATCTAAGGGGTAGATCTGAAATGATTTGAAGCTCTGCTGATTTTATCATCCAATCATGTGCAAGCTAGTTTTTTTATTTTCCTTGCATGTCCCCCTCGGATCTACAGCGACTTTACTCTCAAGTGCACTTTCAGTGCAAAGTGGATTTTTCTTTAGTAACCCCCTAAGTGTCTGCTAGAGATCGCTTGATTCAATTTAAATTCCTGCACAGAATATATTACACCCCAGCAGTATATAAAATCTAGCCGGGAAGTGTTGGCATTGCTCGCATTCCCCGGTCAATTTTAGTTACGTTTTCTGGCATTGCTAGATAGTTAAGGTGTTCTGGTCTGCTGTTGCGTGTGGCATAACGGAGATTACATCTGTGCCTGTGCCTTTGACAGTGACAACGTGCCTAATTGGCTTGGTGAAGGGCTTGGCACCTACTAGGGCCCAACGTACTTTGCTTAGCTTGCTGTTGTTTTATGCGCGCAAGGCACTGATCCTCTATTGGAAGCAGTGGCGTTGTTAGGTGGGTGCGGGCCAGACCCAGGTGACACCAGCCAGAGGGGTGACACCCGTAGGTAGCGGCATGCACTGCTAACACTGCCTGCTGCCCTGATCTGCGCCTCAGGTCTTGAGCTGTGTCCCTCAGCGCAGCGGACTGAAGCCGCCTCCCCCTCTTCTCTGTTTACATCCACACAAGAGGAGGAGGGGCCCGAGGGACACACACGGCTGTGTGTATCTGTCTGTGCTGTTCTGAGGTCTGTAAACTTTATGTATATGTGGGTGGACATGTGCAGGGAGTGTCTATACTAATGGGGGTCTGCACTGAGGGGGGGTGTCTATACTAATGGGGGGTCTGCACTGAGGGGGGATTCTATACTGATGTGGGAGTCTGCACTGAGGGGGGATTCTATACTAATGGGGGGGGGTCTTCACTGAGAGGGGGATTCCAATCTGATGGGGGTCAGCACTGAGGGGGGGTGTATGTACTGATGGGGGGTCTGCACTGAGGTGGGAGGTTGATACTGATGGAGGGGGTCTGCAGACTCTGCACTGAGGGAGGGTGTCTGTACTGATGGGGGGTCTGCAATAAGGGAGGGGAGTCTGTACTGAGGGAGGGGGTCAGTACTTAGTGGGGGGTCTATACTGAGGAAAGGGGGTCTGCACTGAGCAGGGGGTCTGTACTGATGGAGGGAGGTCTGTACTGAGGGAGGGGAGTCTGTACTTAGTGGGGGGGTCTGAGGGGTGCTGCATATGGGGGGATATGACTCTGTTATTCTATGGCACCATTGGGTTTTCTGGAGCCTGACTGCTGCCTTGATAGCTCTCTCTGGAATTGATTGAAGGCACTATTATTATTGTTGCAGTGTACTCATTATATTATTGTGTGTTTTTAACATGAGGTTGCGGATACCTGCCCCTCATGTTGTAGGGGCCCTGAATCCGGGAAGTAGATTTATCCACGGGGTGGTTAACCTGGAAAAGGGGGAGGGGGATGTTGTGGGAGGTTTTTTTTGTTTTTTCTAAGTTTTCCAACCTGTGTGGCGTGGTTATGTCTCACCTTTTGTTGTTTTTATTGTGCAAAATATTAATAAATATTGTGCAAAATATTAATAAAGAGAAAGAGAAAAAATAACTATCATACATCTCAAATTTACTATTTATATTCGATAGCTCCTGCAATAATGTAGTTATATTCATAAAAAGTGGTTCAACTAATGTATATGAAGATACCAAAATACACCCATAATATAAGGTATAATAAACAATAAGCATTGCACCCATTAAATATGGGGAAAATTGTGCAAAAGATCCATATCTTGTTTGAGATCTAACAAATTGTAATTTCATTCTGTTAAATAATATGCCAGTAACTCTAATGCATCAGATTGGACTTATTCTTAAAATGAATAGAATTCGGTACTGAAAAAAAGACAAGGCAGACTTCACTTAAAGCGGAACTCCACTTTTGTGGAGAAAACCCCCAAAAAACAACATTCCCCCTTAGGTGATCTGTGTACATTGCAGGGATTTTAACAAGCATTGTAGAAGATTCCCAACTTTTCATGCTCTGAAGAAAAAGTTGTTTGTTCCATGATGTCTCTTCAAGACTGATTCAGAATGGGAGGGCCTGGTTCATTATAACCACCTGGCACACTTTCAATGTCCTAAGGAAAGTTGCAGTGTCTGCATTCCTTTAGACATATGTAACATTTGGTACCTCAAAAAAGAAATTCCTATTGCGGAGGAGGCCTAATTTTACTTGTATAAGTGTGGATATCTGAAAAAATCAGTGAGTCAATTAAACAAGAAGGGAATTATATTTCTGGAGATTTATGCATGCCAACTTTGTACAGATCACCTCCAAGTTGTGTTTTCAGACTGAAATTGAAAGGTATTTTTTAATAACATTAAATAACAAAATGCCAACTTTATATGCAGGATTTTTTATTTATTATTTATAAAAGTTATTTTTCCACCTTTACCACCCTTTTATTTTACTGTTGCTCAATATAGAAAAGAAACTCTGACTTTTTGAAGAGCTACCGTACTGTAAATCTCTCTTACATTACTGTCTACACGTGACAGCGAGTCAAACAGCTAATGCTGTGAATAGTGTGTATTTCCATTGAATCATGTGGCATCAGCTATAACTTTAGGACCACTCACCTAATATTGGGTAGGTCCCTATTTGAAACCAAAACAGCCCTGACTTATCGAGGCATGGATGCCACTAGACCTCTGAAGGTATACTGAGATATCTGACTCCAAGCTGTCAGTAGTAGATTCTTTGAATTCTGTAAGTTGCAAGGTGGGGCCTCCATGGATCAGACTTGTTTTTCCATCCCCTCCTACAGATACTTGAGGGACTGTGATCTGGAGAATTCGGAGGCCAAGTCAACACTTCAAAATTGTTATTGTGTTCATCAAACCATTCTTGAACCATTCCTGCAGTGTGGCAGGGTGCGTTATCCTGCTGAAAGAGGCCACTGCCATCATGGAATACGGTTTCTGTGAAGGGGTATAACTGGTCAGCAACAATGTTTAGGTAGGTGGTATGTGTCAAGTAACATCCACATGAATGGCAGGACCCAAGGTTTCCAAGCAGAGATATCCCAAAGCATCACACTTCCTCAGCCATCTTGCCTTCTTCCCATACTGCATCCTGGTGCCATCTCTTCCCCAGGTTAGTGACACACAAACCCAGCCATCCACATGATTTAAAAGAAAATGTGATTAATTAGACCAGACCACCTTCTTGCATTGCTAAGTGGTCCAGTGCTGATGTTAACATGGCCATTGAAGGAGCTTTTGGCTGTGGACATGGATCAGCATGGGCACCCTGACTGGGCTATGCAGTCCCATACACAACAAACACAGATGCACATTGTTTTCTGCTTTCAGCACATTAACTTCAGGGACAACATGTTTACTTACCACCTTATATATCCCACTGACTTTTAGATGCCGTTGTAATTAGATAATCAATGTTATTCACTTAAACGATCAATGGTTATAAAGTTATGGCTGATCAGTGTATATATATATATATATATATATATATATATATATATATGTAGCACCCTCTACCTGAAGGTAGGTGCTAGACTAGTATTTTATATAGCTCAGGGTCCAAGTGCAGGTAAATTTAGCCAGGCCTGGTTGTTTTGATTTGGGACTGGGAGTGTTTGGTGTAATGGGAGGTGTGGCCACCTGTGCTCTGACTCAAAAGCGACTCCCCTGCTTTCAGACAGTTTGTTCTGGGATGTTGGACCTGAAGTTTGAGTGGTAGGCAGCTCATGTGAGGAGCTCTGACCAATAACCCTTGGGTATTGGCAGGGGGCAGGCCTCCCATATAAGCTGAGGTCACATGCTGCCAGGGGGAGTTCTGGAAAGCAGGAAAAGACAGAATGGAGTATTGAGCTGCTGTTCCGGGCATCCCCACGCGTGGATGCGCCAAGCGCAGAGGAGGGATGGAGGAACCGCTAGGAGGGAGTCCTAGGTAAAGATCTTCATCTCTAAAGTGGTGTCAAGTTGCTGTGACCAGGGAACACGGGACTTGTATGTTGGAGAAGATCAGTCCGGAAAAAGTAGCAGTGAAGCGGAGGAGAGTAGATCAGCGACCGGGGACACAGAACTATCCTTTTGGAGAAAGGTCAGTGTGAGAGAAACAGAAGAGGAGAAGCTATCGAGAGTAGTTCAGAATGGTGTGGCCGAGGAACGCAGCATTGACAGTTATGGACTGGTTGGGAACAGTAGTCCACCCATTACCATGTGTCAGGCCGTCGGGGGGAGGTACCGTGTATCTCTTGTCTGGTTAAGCGCATTGGTAATACCTTCCAAAAGACTGTGTGGCTGTCTGATTCATTGGACCATCGGGGAGAGGCTGTGTAGGCCTCTGGCTCCTTGATGCGCAGAGGCAATACCATTATGGTCTGCAAGGTGGAATTATTCAGAGTGATTCTTTCTTGTTCCAATGGAAGTGAAGAAATAGTATGTCAGTAGTTTTGCAGTGAAGGATTTGTACAACGAAAGAAGGAGCAACAGTCTGCATAGAAGTTATTTAAAGGAAGAAGCTGGGGGTGCAAGGTGTGCATCCAAGTTTGTCTGGCCAAGGCCACTGAATAATGTCTTACAATGTGCTAAATGCTATGGGCATCTCATATCGTCCATCCAAGTTGTATCCTGCAATAAACGTAACAAAACTGCGCAAAGGACTGTTCATTGTCTTAACTGATGAATGGGGGTCTGGCAGCAGGGTGATTGGTGGATTGCTAGTAACCAAGTGGTGACCACACCGCGCTATATATATATATATATATATATATATATATATATATATATATATATATATCACACACTGATCAGTCACAACATTATGGCCACTGAGAGGTAAAGTGAATAAAATTCAACTAAAAGCTGAAAGAAAGTGCATTAACATACATACAATGTTCACCCAAGCCTTGAGATCTTTAGCCCTTTCTTAGGACAGAATGTTCAAATCCAGCTTACAGATCTGACAGCATAGTACAGCCAGGGGTAATTATGGCAAAGTAAAGTAAAAATGTAAGCAGCTGTAGCCTTCTTTTTGGGAGGAGTTATGAGAAATGGCCCTCCCCAAACAGTATATGGAGTTAAACCTGTAGGTAAATAAGAGAACCAGAACCTTTGCTAAGTGGAAGAGTGGGTTTGATAATAAAGTTGGCAGTACCACCCCTAAGAACAGGGCCTATGTAAACAGAGGGGATTCACTTCCTGGAATATAAATAGTAATCTGATCAAAGTAATTGGGAGCAGAGAAAATGAAGTAGAGACAGGCAAAAGAAGTTACAGAATAGCAGACAGCATATAACATTAACCATAAATATATAGATGTACACCAGTGTAGAAATAATCTGAGCTTTATATAATAAAAGATTAGTAATAATACACACATGCAATGTACAAACAGGTATTATCAACAAAGGGCCCAACGGGAGTTCTTGTAGAAAGTATTTAGGAGTGAGATTAACGGGTTCCAGGGGGGACCTGTATAAGATAAATTATATACCCCTCCTAAATGAAATAAAAACGGAAATAAAAAGAATAGCTTATGGCCCTGCCTCTTGGATGGGGCGAATAAATATAGTAAAAATGGTGCTCGCACCTAAAGTACTGTACAAAATGCAAATGCTCCCTATCCCAGTTCCTCGAGAATTTTTTAGGGTCCTGTCAGAGATTATAAACAAATATGTTTGGGGCCACAAGAAACCGAGAATAGCGCACGGGGTGTTATGTAGAGAGAAAACACGTGGGGGTTTAGCTCTCCCTGATTTTAGAAATTACTATAGAGCTATTGTAATAGCACGGGCACTGGAGTGGGGTAAAAGTACCAATACAAAAAAATGGGTGAACTTAGAAATAGGGTTAAGTAAGGTATGCTTGAACCAGATGATCTGGAATCCACCACAGTATAGGGAATTAGGCATAGAAACACATATTACACATCACACACTTAAAGTTTGGGACCAGATACACCAATTAAATAAGTGGGGCTACAACTCACCATTAATCTATTTAAAGAATAATCCGTTTTTCCCCCCAGGTATGGGGAAAATAGGTGGAAATTGGATTCTTGAGAAGGAAACACAAATAAGGCATATAATAAGTGGGGGGGAATTAAAATCATTGGAAGAATTAAAAGCACAAAGGGAGAGATTAATAATAAATGGGTGGAGGCATAGTCAATTAAAACACTTTATTGGTAGTCTCCCAGGCCCCTTAAGGGAGGAGGAGAACTACAGGGGACTAGAGAAAATGGCACTTAGAGAAGAATCAAAGGGGACGGTTTCGAAGGTGTACAAAATTCTGATGGGTAGGGGCGGACAGGACACGCTCCCGTTCATCAGAAAATGGGAAGAGGATCTGGGATCACTATGTGATGAGGAAACCGAAAAACGCATTTTGGAGGCCACGCATACAACAGCAGTAGATATGAAGTCAAGGGAAAGCAATTATAAATGTTTAGCCCGGTGGTATATGACCCCGGCTAGAGTGAGTAAATTCTCCGCAGATAAATCCCCTAGCTGCTGGAGAGGGTGTGGAGGCCCGGGTACAATGGCACACATCTGGTGGGACTGCCCTAAAATCCAAATTTATTGGCAGGAAGTGACAGGATTGATAGAAGGGATAATAGGGAAAAAGATTAAAAGGGACCCTTGGATCTGCCTGTTCCATGGTCAGGAGGGAGGGAAGAGGAGATATAATTCCTCTCTGACACCAATTTTATTGAATGCAGCTAAAAATGTTATCCCAAAGAAATGGCAAGAAATAGAACCCCCAAAGATTAAAGACTGGATTACAAAAGTAGATGAAATCTATAGATTAGAGTATATAGAGAAGAAAGAGCCCCTAGATGGGAGTCAAGAGAGAGAACAAGGGAAATGGTATCCGTGGGGGATCTTTAAAAAAACAGAGAAATATGTGGAGGTAGTGTCAAGATAGTTCTGGGGAGTGGGGCAGGGACATCAAGGAGGAGTGGAGAAGTTACGTGTCTGCGGGGGGTGGGGGGAAGGTAGGGGGGGTGGGGGGGGGTTTAGGGGGAGAGGCAACCCCAGAAGGCGGTGAGGGGGGATATGAAGAGATGTCACAGGGAAAAAGAACAAGACCCTCTTTGCTGGCGGGGTGTTCCTTCCCTTTTTGTATTTATGTGTATGTATGATATTTTTGTATTCTGAAAAATAAATAAGGATTTATAAAAAAAAATAAAAAGAAACCAAACCACGGTCAGGTAGATCAACTAAAATTTCAGCCACAACTGCCAGGGAAATTGTTGGGGATGCAAAGAAAATAAATACCCACAAATAACTTCAGGAACTTCAGGTGAAATACAGGACTCTCTGAAAACATGCGGTGTGGCTGTTTCAAGATGCACAATATGGAGATAGATATATATATATATATATATATATATATATATATATATATATATATACACATATACACACACACACACACACACACACACTGTGGCACTGTAACTGTCCCCTTTCTCAACCTGGCACATTTGACTGTTAGGGTCCTTTCACACGGGACGGATCCGTGATGATCCGCCCAGTGAACATCCACTTGCTCAGCGGGGATTGCTCCATGGATCCCCGCTGAGCAGGCAGATGACAGGTCCAGTGTGCAGCGACGGACCTGTCAGAGTGCCGCTCTCCCCTATGGGGGATCGGATGATGATGGACCGTAGAGTCCGTCGTCACCCGATCGGATAACGGATGGAAAAGTAGGTTTTTCCTCCGTTAGACTTTTTCGGACCGGAGCGGGTCGGATATCAGCGGACATGTCACCGCTGACATCCGACGCTCCATAGAGGTCTATGGAGGGTCCATTCAGGTTTGCCTAAAAAACTGACATGCGGACCTGAACGGATCGTTCATGTGAAAGAGGCCTTAGAGGAGGTGGTGCTGGAAACAGAGGGCGGCAGGGAGAGGACACAGAACCTGCACTGCAACAGAGGGCGGCAGGGAGAGGACACAGAACCTGCACTGCTGGGATGGACCTTATGCCGAATGTAAGCTAGCTGGATGCATGTAGTCAGTAGCAGGGCTTGTTAGGAATGTGAGGCATTTCGCTGTTGTCTCCCTCCTTCTGCATAAATTCTCAGAGCTGATCTCTTGCCTGACAAACGCCGATGCTCAGGTCAGAAAGGGAGAGTGGCTGCAGACAGGAGTGTCTGTGAGGAGAGAAAAAAGAGATGTGTCTAATGCTTTGAACTGAGGGAGATGTCATCCCCTGAAACAGGAATGTCATGCCTGGCTTCAATTGCTTGTCATTCTGTCCTGTATTCACTTAGCTGTGCCTGCCAATGGAAATTGCATTTCTTTGACTGTGTGCTGTGAGGAATGCATAGTGAGGGTGCACTAGTGACCCCAGTCCCCACAAGTATAACTGAACAACACAGCAAAGGTGAATGATACATTTCTATACATCCACAAGTCACAGTTTAGTGATCAGATAGACTTATGCTGTGCTGGTCTATGTTCAGTGGAATGCTGTGCTTAGCTTATGGACCCTACAAGCAGAGCTCCCTCCCCCTGTACTCAGCCCAGGTAGTAGGACTAGCCACTGTAATCCACATACCAACAGTGTCAACCATAAATCAAGCAAGGCTCACTGATGGTCTTTCTCCCAGACCCCCCTACACAGATCCATCACCCGGAAGACATACTGTTGCAGGGAATTTAGAAGCTCATAGTGCCCCTCACTATGAGACACTTCCCCTTACCAGTATGGGTAGGCCAGGGCTTGGGAGGGGGGTTTCACTAAGCACTTCTCTGGCGTCCGGTTGAAGTTTCAATCTTCTTGGCTATCATTTTGCAGGGGCTCCTTGGGACAGCCATTGCTCAACTTCCCCCACGCATCCTCTCATTCACAAGCAGTTCATTCTCATGTCTGGGTCGTCTCGGGCTTCAGGCTCTATCCAATCGTTCACGGGACGTTTAGTTGGGTTCTGGGTAGCTTCGCAGGTTCTATAGGGGGTTCTGTCTCATCACCAAGTCAGGAGTCGGGGGGGGGGGGGGTTTCTCCTGGCATAGCGGAAACATATCGGATATATATTGTTGCCATCCGGGCGCTCGCTACTCAACTTGATGGATTGTTACCTTCCCTTCTTCACCTAAATTTGTGTCTTTTTGCCCTCTTTTCAGGCATACTGACCAGTCAGGCCAAGGCACACCTCAGGCCTTGGTGCTTATGAGAATCACTTTCTCACTCGAAGACTCTGACTACAAGTGTAAAGGCTAGCTGGAGGCTAGCCTGTATTTGTGGGAGGAGTCTGAGAGGGCTATTTAAGCCTCCTCCTCTGTCAGGCCAGGGCTCGTCCGTTTCCTCCAATCTTCATACATACTCATAATACTTTTTCTTACATTCAGGGTATGCCCTCTTTTTAGGCATACTGACCAGTCAGGCCAAGGCACACCTCAGGCCTTGGTGCTTAGGAGTATCACTCTCACTCGAAGACTCTGACTACAAATATATATATATATATATATATATATATATATATATATACATACATACACACGCACACTATATAGTTCTATATAAATACATTGTGCTGTAATGTTAGTAGGTCCACCTCAAGTCATATGCCATTTATACAGTATAGATCACATCCCCTCCACCTGATAAGTATTCATTCAGTACTGGCTGGAGCAGACGATACTTTGGGGTGAATAATACCTGGAAAACTGGCTGGCAGCAGGGATACCGTTGCCATCAGCACAGTGCCGAGCAAGGCCGCTGATAATGCAGTACAACTGGTCCTGTTGTACTGGGCCCAGGCCCCATCAGCTAAACAGGGGGGCTCAGGCAGCTTTGGGGGCATATGTGCATAAAGTCCGCTCCATATGTCCCGCTGCACAATTAGTTCAGGCGGGCTACCCTCCCCGGCGGAGTGATTCTTTGTACCGCCACTCCTTCAGTAAGCACCAAGGAGGTGCAAGGGAGAGGCTGATGTGAGGTAGCTGAGAGGACGCAAGTCTGAAATCCCAGCAGTGCGTGATGGTGCACAGTGACACTGACATAGCACAACTACTCTGGAAGAACAGTACTCTCCCCAGGCTCCCCACTGTGTGCTTATGATCATCATCAATTTCTTATGGCTGTGCTGTGTGTTACAGACTGTAGCACAGTACAGTCATAAAGTCAGCACCCAACAGCCATGGACACTGTGACAGAGCCATAGAACACCTGCTGTGATCATCATAATGATGATGATCATAAGCACAGTGAGATGCTAGTTTACACGTGTTTAGGGGGGCAGTAAAAACAAATGGCTCAACTCCTCAGACCCTTTCATCCAAGCTTTCCATTTAGGTCCACCTGTCTGTTTTTCATGCAGCCCTAATTGAAAGCTCCATGTAGGTTTAGGCTCCAGGCACACTGGAGCTGATAAACTGCAGTTTATTGGCGTTTGGGCGTTTTTTTAAAAAGCCCATAAACTCCACTCTATGTTAGCCTATGTGTCCATGCACACATGGACGTTTTTCAGCTTTAATGAGCAGTGGAGTTTATGGGCTTTTATCTGAACGTCGGAAATTTGCGTTCAAGAGCAGTACTGGAAACGCCAGACATTGGTAAAAGGTGTTAAACGAGGGTTAACGCTGTAAAAAGAGCGTTAAGCCTTGTTCAGCGTTTCTCTGCCTCTATTCAAAATCAATGGTTCCCTATGGGAGCCCATTGATTTAAATAAAAGTCGCACTGCAAGTCATATCCTCATGATCCGACTTGCGGTGCAACTTGTGTGCTGAGGATAAGGAGGAACCCTCGCCAAAATGAAAAAAAATTGGCATGGGGTTAAAGGCTAGCGCCACTAAACGTGCATTGACGGCAATGCAAAATGCTGATAAAATAGCGTTTTTAAAGCAGTGTTTTCCTGCCAGCAATCTGACATTCAGAGAGGCCGTTTATGAGCTCCAGTGTGCATGGAGCCTTACAGGTGGCCGGATGTAAACAGACTAGTGTCCCTTTCACCTGCCTACCTTCAAGTCTGATTGAATCCAGAAAGAAAAAAGAAAAAGGGCTGCATCCTTTATTTTTTCCAGACCTACTGTAAATGTGATGGATCAGAGGTAGCCTGATGTAAGTGGACATAAGCCCATTTACATCTGGCCACCCATAGAGCAGGTCCACTGCAGGTCCAAGGCCACTCCTGTCCGCTGTACAGATAATGACATCTGTCCCATTCAGCTCCAGTTCAAAAGGGAATCCACTCACGGATCCCCCCCCCCCCCGCTGAGCAGATCTGTGTAAAGAGCCCTTATGCTGCAAAGGCAGCAGAAGGGAAAGTACATATGCTGCAACCGTGATGCTTTTTGTGCAGCAAAAAATATCCTCACTGTCACCACCCACCATCCTGCCTGCTGAATATGATCCCATTTAACTGCTATCAGGGATTTAATTGGTTAAAACAGGTGCTTAAGTAAAAAAAATGGGATTGATTTACTAAAACTGGAGAGTAAAAAATCTGGTGCAGCTGTGCATGGCAGCCAATCAGCTTTTAACTTCAGTTTGTTGGGGGCGTGGCCTAGCGCATGGAGTGAGCAGATGTGCCCTGCTGGAGCTCCCGCACACACCGGACGTTCCGAGGCTCGCACTGCTTCACAATTTCAGCCGACAGGTCGGTAATGGGGAGGAGAGGTGGGGGAGAAACCCAGCATACCCCTGATCCACAAAAAGAGGGGGATATAGACATATTTTTCACTCGATTGGGGTCTAAACACTGCGCCCCCCCCTCATCCAAGATGGCGCCGACCCGCTCCTCAGGCTCACATACAGGCTCACAGGGAGCTGCCTCACAGCGCTCCACACCAGAAACAGACAGTGTGCCAGATCCCCTGCAGACTCAGAGAACGAGTCAGTCCGATCGGCTTGTCATTCCCCAGACTCCCACAGATCATTTAATAGCTGGGACATGGAGGCCTACATCAAGGCCCTCCCAAACAAACACGACTTTGAGGTCTGTGTACAAAGAATGGAGCGCTCATACAAGCAGGAAATAGCAGAGCTGCGCAGAGATGTCACTAACAGGCTGGAAGAAGTTGAGCACAGTGTAGAGGAGACTGTTTCCACTCTGCAAACCCATGAATCCATTCTACATGAGCACACCCTGCAAATACAACAAAAAATATACCACCAGGATGACCAAGAAAATAGGGCCAGACGTAACAATATACGCATCCGCGGTCTTCCTGAATCTGTGGAAACCAAAGACCTGGCTCCTGTGATTATAGCCATTTTCAATGAGCTGCTGCAGAAAGACAAGGATGCCCCCCTGGAACTGGATCGGGTGCACAGAGCTCTGGGCCCTAGAAACCCTAATCTCGAACACCCCAGAGACGTTATCTATAGAGTACATTTCTACGCGATCAAAGACGCCATTATGCAAGCCGCACGTACCCAGGAATCCATCTTCTTCAATGGTGCTCAAGTAACCCTGCTTCCAGATATATCTAAGCTGACCCTGGACATGCGTCGGGCTCTGAAACCCCTTACTGGAGCTCTACAGGCAAAACACATCAAATATCGCTGGGGTTTCCCCTTTAACCTGTCTGCATCTCATGAAGGGAAATCAGCAACATTTCGCACACTGGGGGAATTTACCAAAGTTCCTAGGAACATTCGAGCTACCTCAGATCCCGTTACCAGACTGGCCACTTCACGCGGCAACCCCTGGATTTCAGACCAATACTGGCTGGCAGAAACAAACCAAGAAGAACAAACGTTCAAAAGCTGAAGCTTCCAAGTCGACTGCCGGCTGAACCCCTTCCCCCTACCTTTTGACTAACCACTTTTTCTTCACAGGCCTCCAACCCGTGATGTCGTCCCGGTTCCTAGCTATGTTGGGACTTTGAATAGATATATCATTTTACTTTGCACTATGGTAATGTGATAATTTTCTACATAATGGTTGCACCTGTCGGTACCTACTTCCCTTACCCTCCCCCCCTTCCGCTCTTGTTAATATTTGATTATACTTGACCTGTCTACAGTTAAGCAATAGACCCTCACTGCTTTCATCTTACAAGGGGCTTCCCCGGGGTCCCCCCCTAGGGTGGCCCATAAGAGGTTAGTTACATAAAATATGAGCTGCAGTGAGGGATCCTGAGCTACTAAGTTAATTTACAAAATATGTTACTGTTGCCCGGTGTGTGCAGGCTCCTCCGTGCGCTGACACGTACCCCCTCTTAAGTTTTTCAGCACCCCTAGCGGGCTTTGCTGACTTGTTGGTTACAACACTATAGTTAGGCCCCACTGGCCTTAATCTCCTTATTTCTTTTTCTCATCTCCCCTTCATCTTCTCTAACCCCCCCTTTCTCTCCCTATGTTCGCCACTGGATGGCGATATCTCCACCTCCTTTTCCTTCTCCCTCTCCCTTGCCCTGAGGCAGCGGACCTCACTCTTATCCAAGCTAACACTCCACTTACATTTCCTCTCTCATGGCAACGCAACCCTCCTTGAAAGTCTCCTCTTTAAATTGTAGGGGCCTCAATACCCCAGAGAAGAGACGGCAAATTTTGTACCATTTCCATAAACTACGTACGCAAATTCTCCTTCTCCAAGAGACCCACTTTAGGTCTGACACAATCCCGCATTTCCTACATAGGCAATACCCCACCTGGTTCCACAGTACTAATCCAAAAGCTAAGTCCAAAGGGGTTTCTATTGCATTCCATGCCACGTTCACACCAGATGTGCTAGATTCTTACATAGACCCACAAGGGAGATAGGTTTTCCTCAAACTATCATACTTGAATGTGATATACACGGTCATTAACGTATATTCTCCCAATCAGGACCAACTACAATTTCTCTCTTCAGTTACATCACGTCTAAAACGCTTCAGCACGATCAACATGATCCTGGGAGGGGACCTTAATGCTGCCTTGATACCCCGTCTTAATACTGCAACTGGTAAGTCCTCCATTTCCCCAGCTTCTCTGACCAAAATCAGAACAATTCTCGCTGAGCTTTCCTTGGTGGATGTGTGGAGAGTTCTTCACCCCTCTACCAAGGACTACACATACTACTCCCCTGCACATTCCTCTTACAGTAAGTTGGACTACATTTTCATTTCACAAACGTTATTGGATTATAACCCGGACACTTCTATAGGCCTTACTCTTTGGTCTGATCACGCCCCCATTCACTTGAGTTTAGGGAGGATCCCGTCCGGTAAAACTAGAACCTCCTGGAGACTTAATGATAACCTGTTATTTGACTCGGTGTGTGTACAGGACATCATACAGACCATTAAAAACTTTGTTACAGATCATGCACACGACGATACCAACCCACTTATAAAATGGGAAGCGCTTAAATGTGTCCTCAGGGGCAAATTTATCCAACATGGTTCCAGACTAAAACGAGAACGTACGGTAGACATTGCACGCCTCCTCGCCACCATTAATGCATTGGAAGACTCATAAAACGGAACCCTGACATGGCCACACATTTAGACCTGACTAATGCCAGGAGAGACCTCCTGCAAATTTTTGCAGAACGCTCCTTGGTAGCAAAGAATAAGGGACGTTTTGTTTATTACTCTCAAGCCAATAAATGCGGTAAGCACTTAGCAAACACATTACACCCCCGTCAACTCAGGAAACCTATCCCTTTTATTAACTCAGCCACTAAAGGGAAATTAATGAATAACTCAGCAATAGCGGAGGAATTCCGCCAATACTATGCTTCTCTATATAATCTCCCCCCACAGCCGACACCTCCACAAGATCTCACCTCATACATTCAAGAAACCGCCCTCCCCACCATCCCTTCTTCCGATTCGGAAGAAATGGAATCTGCCCTTTCTGACACAGACTTTATACAGGCCATAAAAAATCATAAATCTGGCAAAAGCCCTGGTCCAGATGGGTTTTCCCCACGTTTTTATAAAACATTCCCACTATTATTATCACCTCTCCTAGCGAAGGTGTTCTCAGCAATAGATGGGAATATAACCCCCTCTGCAACCCTTCTCCAAGCCCAAATTGTAGTTATCCCGAAACCAGGCAAAGACCCCGCTTCATGCCCTAATTATAGACCAATATCCCTATTAAATATTGACTTGAAGCTCTTTGCCAAGATTCTTGCCAACCGAATATCACCATTCCTACCCAACATTATACACAGAGACCAAGTAGGTTTTGTCCCTGGTCGCAAAGCTAGGGACACCACCACCAAAACCATACACCTAATAGCATACGCTCAACGCACCCACACTCCAACCTGCCTTCTTTCCTGCAATGCAGAGAAAGCTTTCGATAGGGTAAGCTGGTCCTTTCTTCAATCCACCCTCTCCCAGATAGGATTAGGCCCTAGAATGTTAGCACATATCATGTCTCTTTACTTGAAACCGACGGCCACTATTTTGATGAATGGTACACAATCAGACAAATTTTCAATCACCAACGGCACGAGGCAAGGCTGTCCGCTTTCCCCTTTTACTGTTTGCCTTAGTGATTGAACGCTTAGCCCAAGCCATTCGGTTGAATCCAAAAATACACGGCATCCAGACTCCCTCTTCCCAATGTAAACTTTCCTTATACGCAGATGATTTACTTCTTTATGTGACCCAACCCCATATTAGCATCCCTTCACTACTAGCCGAAATTAATAGGTTCGGCCACTTTAGCAACTACAAGTAAAACGTCTCCAAAACAGAAGCACTAAACCTTTCACTAACACAAAATACCCTGACATCTCTTAAAGCCAACTTCCCATTCCAATGGCAGACGCGTTCCATCTCATATCTAGGTACCGCTATTTCTAGATGTATATCAGAAATGTACGCCCTAAACTTTAGCCCTCTCCTAACTAAGCTGCGACGCCTCTCTGAGGAACGCAAGGACTTACCGGTGTCATGGTTTGGACGTATGAGCGCATTGAAAATGGACATTCTTCCAAAATTACTTTATTTCAAGCTCTTCCGATTGCTCTCCCATCTGCCTTCTTTCGTGCCCTCCGCACTATGGCAATTAGCTTTGTATGGAAAGGGAGCCACCCCAGACTGAAACATAAGCTTCTATGTGCCCCCACTTATAAAGGAGAGATTGGCTTACCTGACTTTGAGGTATACCATAATTCAGCAATAATCTCTCGAGTCCTGGAGTGGTTCCCTCACCCTCTGACCAAAGCATCAACCTTGGTAGAACAGGATATGTCTTCGGACGACCTCAGGGCACTTCTCTGGGGATTCGATAAAACTCATAAATCCATTCCAATGTTATCCCCCTTCACCAGAGATGCCTTGGCAGTATGGTATCGAAAAAGGGAGACATACTCACTGTTAGGGATGAGCTTCGTGTTCGAGTCGAACCCATGTTCGACTCGAACATCGGCTGTTCGGTCGTTCGCCGAATTGCGAACGATATGGGCCGTTCGCGCCAAATTCGTGTGGCGCGTCACGGCCCATAATTCACTGCGGCATCGCAGTGCATTGCTGGCTGATGATTGGCCAAGCATGCACTATGACCCGCATGCTTGGCCAATCACAGCGCCGTCAGTAGAGAGAGCTGTAATTGGCCAAAGCCAGGGTGGCTTTGGCCAATTATGGCTCAGGGGATTTAGTACACACCCCACACTATATAAGGCCGCCTGCACGGCGGCCCTGTGTAGTGTGTGTTCCGGTGTGCTGAGAGATAGAGAGAGAGAGAGACAGTGTCATTTGATTTGAGTTAGATAGATTAGGCAGAACAGTCAGTCAGTTAGCTGCACTTACAGTGTATTGTGTATATATATGCATCACAGGTGTTGCATATATATATATACACTGTATTCAGTTTAGCTAGATCCGTTCCTGTTATCTTCTATCTAGACTATTTACATTTAGTGCAGTGTGTCCTGCTCACAGTGTTCAGCTAGATCCGTTCCTGCTATTTACATTCAGTGCAGTGCGTCCTGCTCACAGTGTTCAGCTAGATCCGTTCCTGGTATTTACATTTAGTGCAGTGCGTCCTGCTCACAGTGTTCAGCTAGATCCGTTCCTGCTATTTACATTCAGTGCAGTGCGTCCTGCTCACAGTGTTCAGCTAGATCCGTTCCTGCTATTTACATTCAGTGCAGTGCGTCCTGCTCACAGTGTTCAGCTAGATCCGTTCCTGCTATTTACATTCAGTGCAGTGCGTCCTGCTCACAGTGTTCAGCTAGATCCGTTCCTGGTATTTACATTTAGTGCAGTGCGTCCTGCTCACAGTGTTCAGCTACATCCGTTCCTGCTATTTACATTCAGTGCAGTGCGTCCTGCTCACAGTGTTCAGCTAGATCCGTTCCTGCTATTTACATTCAGTGCAGTGCGTCCTGCTCACAGTGTTCAGCTAGATCCGTTCCTGCTATTTACATTCAGTGCAGTGCGTCCTGCTCACAGTGTTCAGCTAGATCCGTTCCTGCTATTTACATTCAGTGCAGTGCGTCCTGCTCACAGTGTTCAGCTAGATCCATTCCTGCTATTTACATTCAGTGCAGTGCGTCCTGCTCACAGTGTTCAGCTAGATCCGTTCCTGGTATTTACATTTAGTGCAGTGCGTCCTGCTCACAGTGTTCAGCTACATCCGTTCCTGCTATTTACATTCAGTGCAGTGCGTCCTGCTCACAGTGTTCAGCTAGATCCGTTCCTGCTATTTACATTCAGTGCAGTGCGTCCTGCTCACAGTGTTCAGCTAGATCCGTTCCTGCTATTTACATTCAGTGCAGTGCGTCCTGCTCACAGTGTTCAGCTAGATCCGTTCCTGCTATTTACATTCAGTGCAGTGCGTCCTGCTCACAGTGTTCAGCTAGATCCGTTCCTGGTATTTACATTTAGTGCAGTGCGTCCTGCTCACAGTGTTCAGCTACATCCGTTCCTGCTATTTACATTCAGTGCAGTGCGTCCTGCTCACAGTGTTCAGCTAGATCCGTTCCTGCTATTTACATTCAGTGCAGTGCGTCCTGCTCACAGTGTTCAGCTAGATCCGTTCCTGCTATTTACATTCAGTGCAGTGCGTCCTGCTCACAGTGTTCAGCTAGATCCGTTCCTGGTATTTACATTTAGTGCAGTGCGTCCTGCTCACAGTGTTCAGCTAGATCCGTTCCTGCTATTTACATTCAGTGCAGTGCGTCCTGCTCACAGTGTTCAGCTAGATCCGTTCCTGCTATATACATTTAGTGCAGTACGTCCTGCTCACAGTGTTCAGCTAGATCCGTTCCTGTTATCTTCCTACTGACAGGCAGGCTTGTCTGGTTACAGTATATAAAGCTACCTGAAGAAAATTACAGGTGTTCTATCCCAGCTTAGTGCAGCTACAGGCCATTAGTATGTCTGGAAGGCCAAGAAGGAGAGGCAGACAGTCACAAGCCAATAAGAGAGGGCAAGCAGGCTCTGTGTCTAGTGCTGGTCGTGGAGACGGTGCATCCTCATCAGCACGTGGCCATGGGACACGCTTGGCCTTTTTTTCGGCAGCTGGCCGTGTTGAGCCGCAACATGCGGAAGACTTGGTCGAGTGGATGACCAAGCCGTCCTCATCCTCCTCATCCTCTCTCACCCATGCCCAGGGTGCTTTGTCTGGCAAAGCAGCGGCCTCTTCCCTCAGCTCAATGTCATCAGTGACTCCTTCCCTAGCTCCACCATGTCCTCATGAGGATTCCCTCGAACTGTTTGACCACAGTGTTGGGTACATGCTCCAGGAGGATGCCCAGCGTTTGGAAGGCTCTG
Source organism: Lithobates septentrionalis (assembly GCA_037952835.1). NCBI lineage: Eukaryota > Metazoa > Chordata > Amphibia > Anura > Ranidae > Lithobates > Lithobates septentrionalis. Next base: position 504,611 of record JBBDGP010001229.1, on the reverse strand, counting down.
ATGATGATACTGAGCTCAATGAAGGCAGTAACATGAGCACGGACAGAGGGGGTGCCCAAGAAGGACAGCAATCTGGCAGTCATGCTCCCCCTGCTGCAGCATACTGCCAGGTTTGCTCCAGTGATGAGGAGGGAGGGGATGATGAGGTCACTGACTCAACGTGGGTGCCTGATAGGAGAGAGGAGGAGGAGGAGGAGGAGGAGGAGGTGGCACATCACCAACTAGGCAGGATGCCCTCCAGGGGCCAGCCTAAGGGCAGCACATTGACTGCATCACACCCCAAAGCTCCACATGTGCAGGGCGCTGCAGTCTCTGCGCGTTATTCAAAAAGTTCTTTGGTGTGGGCCTTTTTTGAGACGAGTGCATCAGATCGCACCGCTGCTATTTGCAACATATGTCTCAAGCGTATCTCGCGTGGCCAAAACATCTCCCGCTTGGGTACCACATGCTTGACCAGACATATGTTGACCTGCCATGCAGTTCGTTGGCAAGCGTATCTGAAAGACCCACACCAAAGAACAAAGACGATCTCTCCTTGCTCCTCATCAGCTGAGATTTCCAACCCCACTAGACCTTCAGTCCTCTCTGAGACCTGCAGTGAGAGGAATGAAGGTGTAGAATTAGGTGTGTCACAGCCAAGTACTTGTGGGCAATCTGCTTTTGGTACACCGACGTCAGATTGTACCAGGCAAATTTCCCTGCCCCAGCTGCTGCACCGCCGAAAGAAGTTTGCTCCCAGCCATCCACATGCCCAGCGGTTGAATGCTAGCTTGGCAAAATTGCTAGCACTTCAACTGCTGCCTTTTCAGTTGGTAGACTCTGCCCCCTTCCGTGAGTTTGTGGAATGTGCGGTTCCTCAGTGGCAGGTACCCAAACGCCACTTTTTCTCACGGAAGGCGATTCCGGCTCTCTACCGGCATGTGGAAGGCAATGTCCATGCCTCGCTGGACAGGGCGGTCAGCGGTAAGGTGCATATTACCGCTGACTCATGGTCCAGCAGGCATGGACAGGGACGTTACTTAAGTTTCACGGCGCATTGGGTGACTCTGCTGGCAGCTGGGAAGGATGCAGGACAAGGTGCTGTAGTGTTGGAGGTTGTTCCGCCACCACGCCTCCAAAATGCTGATTGTGACACACCTCTCTCCTCCACCCCCTCCTCTTCTTCTTCCTCCATGGCCTCTTCCTCGGAACCAGCGGTGCTCCGTAGGCGTTCAAGGGGCTACGCAAGTACGCAGGCCAAAAGATGCCATGCGGTGCTTGAGCTGGTGTGCTTGGGGGACAGGAGCCACACTGGGGCAGAGGTTCTGTCAGCTCTGCAGGGGCAGGTTCAGAGGTGGTTGACGCCACGCCAACTTAAGGCAGGAATGGTGGTTTGCGACAATGGCACCAACCTCCTCTCTGCCCTCCGACAGGGACAACTGACCCATGTGCCCTGTTTGGCTCACGTCCTTAACTTGGTGGTGCAGCGGTTCTTGGGCAGGTACCCGGGCTTACAGGATGTCCTGAGGCAGGCCAGGAAAGTCTCTGTGCATTTCCGCCGGTCATATAATGCCAGTGCTCGGCTGATGGACCTCCAAAAGGAGTTTAACCTGCCCAAGAACCGCCTAATCTGTGACATGCCCACCAGGTGGAACTCGACGTTGGCCATGCTGCAGCGGCTGTACACGCAGCAGAGGGCCATCAATGAGTACCTGTGCGACTATGGCACCAGGACAGGGTCAGGGGACCTTGGTTTTTTTTCCCCACGCCAGTGGGCCATGATCAGGGATGCATGCACTGTCCTGTCACCATTCGAGGAGGCCATGAGGATGGTGAGCACTGACAGTGCATGCATCAGTGACACTGTCCCCCTTGTCCACCTGTTGGAGCACACGCTGCGTGGAATAATGGACAGGGCACTTGAGGCAGAACAGAGGCAGGAAGAGGAGGACTTCCTTAGCTCTCAAGGCCCCCTTTATCCAGACAGTGTTCCTGCGTGCCCGCCGATCACACAGGAAGAGGACGAGGAGGAGGAGGAGGAGGAGGAAGATTGTGTCAGTATGGAGGTGGAGCCTGGCACTCAGCATCAGCAGTCTTTAAGGGATCAGTCCCAAGGAACACATGGACTTGTACGTGGCTGGGAGGAGGTGGCTGCGGACGTTGTTGTCCTTAGTGACCCAGAGGACTCCGGACCGAATGCCTCAGCAAACCTACGCTGCATGGCCTCCCTGATCCTGCAAAGCCTGCGTAAGGATCCTCGTATTCGTGGTATCAAGGAGAAGGACCAATACTGGCTGGCAACCCTCCTTGATCCACGTTACAAGGGTAAGGTTGCGGACCTTATCTTGCCATCGCAGAGGGAGCAGAGGATGAAACATCTTCGGGAGGCCTTGCAGAAAGGTCTGTGCAACGCGTTCCCAGAGACTGGGAGGTTACAAACTCCTGTTTCTGGACAACGTGTTGCTGAGGCTTCGGTCAGTCAAAGAAGGAGCGGTGGAGAAGGTGGCCGTCTGACCGATGCGTTCAGACAATTTTTTGGTCCGCAGCCCCAAGGTATGATCGGTTCCAGCAACCATCGCCAGCGTCTGTTTTACATGGTGCAGGAATACCTAGGGGCAAGATCAGACTTGGACACCTTTCCCACCGAAAATCCTCTGGGTTACTGGGTCTTGAGGATGGATCACTGGCCAGAGCTTGCACAGTATGCAATTGAGCTACTGGCCTGTCCTGCATCCAGCGTTCTTTCGGAACGCACATTCAGTGCTGCTGGAGGCGTGGTAACCGATCACAGGGTGCGTCTGTCCACCGACTCGGTCGATCGGCTGACCTTCATAAAAATGAATCAGTCTTGGATCACCACCAGCTACCAAGCACCTGATGCAGATGTAACCGAATAATTTTTTTTGAAATCTCAGATCCCTTCAAAGACTGCCTATGCTGATGCTGAGTGACTATCCCTGAGTAATTATCCTCTTCCTCCTCAATCATCACGCTGATAGCTTGTAAGAACATTTTTGGTTCTGGGCGCCACCACCAGTGCCTAAGGCACAATTTTTCAGCCCCTGTTTAACAGGGGCGTGTAATTACAATTTTTGATGCAATACTTTGCAGCAGGGCTTGTTCCTGCGTTTCAACTAGAGTGTCTGTGAGGGGTTGCAGTGTTGTGGCACCAGCACCAGTGCCTAAGACCCAATTTTTCTGCCCCTGTCTAACAGGGGCGTGTAATTACAATTTTTGATGCAATACTTTGCAGCAGGGCTCGTTCCTGCGTTCCAACTAGAGTGTCTGTGAGGGGTTGCAGTGTTGTGGCACCAGCACCAGTGCCTAAGGCCCAATTTTTCTGCCCCTGTCTAACAGGGGCGTGTAATTACAATTTTTGATGCAATACTTTGCAGCAGGGCTCGTTCCTGCGTTCCAACTAGAGTGTCTGTGAGGGGTTGCAGTGTTGTGGCACCAGCACCAGTGCCTAAGGCCTAATTTTTCAGCTCCTGTTCAACAGGGGCATGTAATTACAATTCTTGATCTAATATTTCACAGCAGGGCCCTGTGAGGGCTTACAGTGTTTTGGCCACAGCAACACCTAAGGCCCAAATTTCTGCTGAGTATATAGGGCAGGACCCTACCTTCAAACATCTAACTTACAAACGACTCCTACTTGCAAACGGTAGGAGACAACAGGAAGTGAGATGAAATCTACCCCTAAGGAAGGGAAATTCTCTCCTGTAAGAGTTAATATGGGAAAACAATTTCTCCTTTCCACTGATGCTTTCCAATCCTTGTTCCACAAAAAAACCCAAATTTTCAAAAAACATTTTTCATTGGGACAAAAAAGTGAGGTGAAATCTTCTGAAGAGAAGGAAAGACGCAAAACAAATGTCACAGGGGTGATAACCCTTCCCTATGTTTTCCAAAAAGCTTAGAAAAGATTTTTTGGCTGGAGCTAAACACATTAAAAATGTTCAAAATTACAAACAGATTCTACTTAACAACAAACCTACAGTCCCTGTCTTGTTTGCACCGCCTGTATACTGCTGTTCAGAGTATATAGGGCCTGGTGGCCCCACACCTTTCCTTATTTTAATTTGGGTGTGGGGTTCCCCTTAATATCCATACAAGACCCAAAGGGCCTGGTAATGGACTGGGGGGTACCCATGCCGTTTGTCTCACTGATTTTCATCCATATTGCCATGACCCGACATGACATTAAACCCGCAAGCAGTTTTAAATGAGATTTTTTCCTTTAAAAATGACATTTGGTGCAGGGACTGTTCTAAACATGGGAAACACGCGTCACTTTACAGGCATACTATAGACACCCCCCAGGTACGATATTTAAAGGAATATTTCACTTTTTTTTTTTTTACTTTAAGCATCATTAAAATCACTGCTCCCGAAAAAACGGCCGTTTTTAAAAGTTTTTTTTGCATTGATACATGTCCCCTGGGGTAGGACCCGGGTCCCCAAACCCTTTTTAGGACAATACCATGCAAATTAGCCTTTAAAATGAGCACTTTTGATTTCGAACGTTCGAGTCCCATAGACGTCAATGGGGTTCTAACGTTCGTGCGAACTTTCGGTCCGTTCGCGGGTTCTGGTGCGAACCGAACCGGGGGGTGTTCGGCTCATCCCTACTCACTGTCTACTGAACCGAGTCCCCTCACTCCCCTATTCGATAATCCAGCTCTCCCAGAAGGTAGACCTGTACACAGCTTGGAAAAATATACGAGAGATCCCTGGCCCACAGCACAATAATATGTAGATGCGGAAAACGGTACCTTCGTGACTATTCACAGCGCCGCTACCTCTAGGGTTACATGGCTTACCCGTTTACATTTAACCTTCTATTCTAAGAAACTTCATGACTCCAATCTAATCCACAGACCTCTGACTGGGTTCGAACAACTAACTACATACACGGAGACGCCACGCCATACCCTATCACTGATATAAGTGTGGTCAAGTGACATCTTATATAACAACTTTCCCAAATACACCACTGCATGGTCGGAGGAGCTTGGGAAGGACGTAACAGGCGGAATGGGGTAAGGCTTTTCTTTTTACCTATAAATCGTCCATCTCGATTTACACTCAAGAAAAAAATTATAAATTACTATCAAGGTGGTATACTCTCAGGACTATGTTCCCATCGGCAACCAATACCTGCTGGAGATGTAACTCCGCAACAGGCACGTATAAGCAAATCTGGTGGGATTGTGATGTGATCCGGCCTTTTTGGACGCAAATTTGTCAAATCTATAATGAAATATATGACAAATCTCTCATGCCCTCCCCCGTCATAGCACTTCTCTCCGTACTTCCCGGGACCCTCAAATCCCAAAAACACAGTCTTCCCAAATCTTTCCTCAGTGCGGCGAGACAATTAATTCCCAGACACTGGAAAAACTACCTCTCCTCCATCCCTCATTGAATGGGTGGCTGAAATAAATGATATCATGCTTATGGAGGAAATGCAGGCTAAATCCATAGAAAAAGAAGCCAAGTTTTCGTTCATTTGGAGGCAAATTGAAAAACAGACTTTCACCAGTAAATACATCTTAAAAGATGGGGCTCTCCTTATTCCCCTTCTAACCTTTATGGGAATACTGCACATGCAGATATGTGAGGCCCGCTGCCTCAAACCCCCCCCCCCCCTCCTTACTCCCCTTCTCAGGGTTCCCCCTCTTTATCATCCTTTCTCTTCCTTCTTCTGTTCTTTTATCTTTTCTATCCCTACTTTTTTGATAATCACTCCACGTGCTAATATACACTCTTGACTGCCGGTATATGCAATCTAGGCAGCCAAGACACTCAAAATTACTAATAACCCTGGTTCTGAGGTTACATATGGATATTTCTGCCCCCTCGGCCTCTGGAGCAGCAGGATCCCATTGGGGCTTCCGGGCTAGAGGTACAGGCAGACATACAAAAGTCAGCATTGTATCAGAACCTTCTTGTCACTTACATCTTTTCCAATCATATTTATGCATGTAAAGAATGTAAATGTCTACACGCTCCTAAACCGCTCCTAAAATGCCTCATTACTGCCTGCCCAATGCTCTTTGAAGAGCGATCTAGATGCAGATTGTTTGTCAGAGAGCAATAATAGTGTGAACTAGCCCTAAAAGACCAGGTTGGGGGGGGGTGGCGGTAAATTGGGAGGGGGTGGGATGTAGGCGGGACTGGGGGGCCCCATCAGAAAGGCTGTACAGGGCCTCATGATTTCTAACAGTAGCTCTGGTGTCGCCTGCCGGCCAGTCTGTAAGCTGTACAATCCGCTCAACTGCTCCAGGTAGAGATCTACACAGAGATAATGGGGCTGTGATCACGAGAAAAATTCTAGAAATGATGAATTCATAGTTTAAAGGATTTAAGGCTCTTAAAATATGCAATTTATTTCGTTAATTTTTATCACTTTAATGATTTTTCCTATTATGGGCTTAAGTGGGGCCTCATGTCCAAGGCGCAGATGTCAGGAGTATATAACAGAGCGCAGGGGGCAGGAGTATATAACACAGAGCACAGGGGTCAGGTGTATATAGCACAGAGCACAGGAGTCAGGTGTGCATAATTTAAAGGGGTGCAGGTGTAAGGAGTACATAAAGTATCCAGCTTCCTGAATAGTCAAGTGTTAAGGCTTATTCAAGCCATGTGCAGAGATCAAAGTTTATCTGCACCTGATCATAACCTAAGGTATGTACTTCCATACAGACCTGGAGCTGGGAAAAGAGTCTGCAAGAGCCTATGCACTGCACCCATGATCCACTGATTGCAGTTGCAATTGTTTCCAGGCTCCAATGTAAAAAGTAATTAATTTTGCAATATGGATGTTTATTAGTTTTTTTTTAACAAAAGTTGCCATATGCCTCTCTGGCCTGTTGCAGTACATTATTATGCGTTAATATGTGTTGCCTTAAAGTGTTTGTAAAGCCCAGATTTTTATTTATTTTTTAAATAAAATACCAAACATGTTATACTTACCTGCTCTGTGCATGGCTTCTAGAGTAGCTCTGAACCTCCTCTTCTGGTGTCCCGTGTCCCCTGCCGGCGCTCCTGGCTCCTCTTCCCTGCCAAGTGTCCCAATAGCAAGACGATTGTGGGCTTGATCCCAATCCGCACTGCCTGTGTCCATAGACACACACAAGCGTGGCTCAGTCCAGGCCCCCTGAAGACTGCAGCTGGGCACAGCACTGGATTGCTAACAGGTTCAGTTAAAGGGGCTGTAAAGGTCAAAATGTTTTCACCTTAATGCATTCTATGCATTAAGGTGAAAAAACTTCCGACAATACCGCCGCCCCCAGCCCCCCCGTTTTACTTACCTGAGCCCTTGAAAGTCCAGCGCTCGCCCCCGACATCCTCTTCGTTGATCAGCCTGACCGCTGATTGGCTAGAGTGGATGGATTGAAAGCAGCGCAGCCATTGGCTCGCGCTGCTGTCAATCACATCCAATGACGCGGCGCCCCCGGGGGGGCGGGGCGGGGCCGAGTGATACAGTGAGCGGCTATGGCCGCCGGCTGTATCATGGGAGCGTGCCCGCAATAACTAACCACCATGCGAGGGAGCTCGCATGGTGGTGATTAGTTCTTGCGGGGAGGAGCTGAAACAGCCACCGAGGGACCCCAGAAGACCAGGTTCGGGGCCACTCTGTGCAAAACAAGCTGCACATTGGAGGTAAGTATAACATGTTTGTTATTTTAAAAAAAAAAAGTTACCTTTAGTGTTCCTTTAGTGTTTAGAGAGTGGGGGAAAGGGAAACACCCAGCCTTTAGAACCACTTTAGGGCAGCCCATTCATTTAATTATCTAATAACTTAAAGCTGAAATTATACTCCTCCTATCCTTTATAGCAATGTAAGCTGCCTTGGTTTGATCTGCAGATGCCATAGTGCTGTACATGTTAATAGGTATGACACCAGCTATTTGATTGCTTGACAGTTTGGTTGAGAGCACAAGCAACTGTACAATTATAAATCATGGCATGCCTTGAATGGCATTAGTTCTGCTTTAAAGTGGAATTTCTGCCAAACACGGTTTAAAAAACCCAACCTACTACCTAACCTGTGCAGTTAAAAAAAAACAAAAAAAACATCTTAAACTAAAAAATCAATTTTTAGCCCACTGCAGTCCAGTCATGTGATTCCCTGTGTAAGTGAGTGGCAGCTGCAGGGGAGAGGAGAGAGAATTCGACAACAGATAGGCATTCCAGGACTAGTAGCATTGCCTATAGGCTCCCATGTCCCAATCATTGTCGGCGCTCCCTCCTCTCTCCTGCAGCCACTGCTGACGGACACAGGGGAGACAGAGCTGCAGATCAAGTGACTGCTATCAATTAATAGCAATAAATAATTTTTATATTATTTTGTGTATGTGTATTATTTGGTGTATCTATACCATATTTATTATTTAAAAACAGAACTACAATGTAGCTTAGCAGTTGTATTAAAGATTCTGAATGCTTTCTCAGTCATTCTATCCTTGTATTATGGCGCCACCTTTCAGTTATCTAAGGGTATATCAATGCTTACTTTCAGTGCCTGTGGCTTAACCACCCTAAAGCGGTGTTCCACCCGCAAATTTTTTTTCTTTAAAAGTCAGCAGCTACAAACACTGTAGCTGCTCACTTTTAATAAGGACGCTTACTTGTCCAGGGAGCCCATGATATCGGCCCCCCGAGGCCGATCCGTCCGATCGGGTGCCGGCGCAGCCATTCCAACTAAGGGAAACCGGCAGTGGAGCCTTGCGGCTTCAGTGCCCGTTTTCTACTGAGCATGCGCGAGTCACATGGTGCTTCGTTACATAGTTAGTCAGGTTGAAAAAAAGACACAAGTATATCATACAATCCAATAGACCCATTTTTATACCCACAGTTGTTCCAGAGGAAGGCTAAAAACCCCATCAGGGCATGCTCCAATTTGCTATAGAAGGGGAAAAAATTCCTTCCTGATACCCCGAGAGGCAATCAGATTTTCCCTGGATGAACTTTACCTATAAATGTTAGTACCCAGTTATATTATGTACATTTAGGAAAGAATCCAGGCCTTTCTTAAAGCAATCTACTGAGCTGGCCAGAACCACCTCTGGCGGGAGTCTATTCCACATTTTCATAGCTCTTACTGTGAAGAAACCTTTCCATATTTGGAGATGAAATCTCTTTTCCTCTAGACGTAAAGAGTGCCCCCTTGTGCTCTGTGTTGACCATAAAGTGAATAACTCAACACTAAGTTCACTATATGGACCACTTATATATTTGAACATGTTTATCATATCCCCCCTAATCTCCTCTTCTCAAGAGTGAATAAATTCACCTCCTCTAATCTTTCCTCATAGCTGAGCTCCTCCGTGCCTCTTATCAGTTTGGTTGCCCTTCTCTGCACTTTCTCCAGTTCCCCGATATCCTTTTTGAGAACTGGTGTCCAAAACTGAACTGCATATTCCAGATGAGGTCTTACTAATGATCTGAACAGGGGCAAAATGATCTCTCTCTCTCTCTCTCTGGAGTCCATACCTCTCTTAATACAAGAAAGGACTTTGCTCGCTTTGGAAACCCCAGCTTAGCATTGCATGTTATTATTGAGCTTATGGTCTACCAAACCCCCCAGATCCTTCTCCACTACGGATCCCCCCATTTGTACTCCCCCTAGTATGTATGATGCATGCATATTCTTAGCCCCCAAGTGCATAACTTTACATTTATCAACATTAAACCTCATCTGCCACATAGTCGCCCAATTAGTGCATTGAGGTCGGCTTGTAAATTGGAGACATCCTGTAAGGACATTATTCCACTGCATAGCTTTGTGTCATCTGCAAAGACAGAAATATTACTTTTGATCCCAGACCCAATATCATTTATAAAGATATTAAAAAGTAAGGGTCCCAGCACTGAACCTTGGGGTACACCACTGACAACCTTAGACTATTCAGAGTAGGAATCATTAACCACAACTCTGAATTCTGTCTTTTAGCCAGTTTTCTATCCATTTACAAACCGATATTTCCAAACCTGTAGACTTTACCTTACACATAAGCCGTGTGTGTGGAAGTGTAACGAACGCTTTTGCAAAATTCAAGTATAACACGTCCACAGCCACCCCTCTGTCCAAGGTTTTACTTACCTCTTCATAAAAAGAAATCAGGTTTGTCTGACAACTTCTTTCATAAATCCATACTGTCTGTTGCTTAAAACGTTTTTTTCCAGCAAGAACTCGTCTTTGTGGACTTTTATTAAACTCTCCAGTATCTTCTCAACTGTAGAAGTTAAACTAACAGGTCTATAGTTACTTGGTAAAGACTTTGTTCCCTTTTTAAATATAGGCACCACATTGGCCCTGCGCCAATCCAGTGGTACTATTCCGGTCATTAACGAGTCCCTAAAAATTAGATACAATGGCTTTGAAATGACACAGCTCAATTCTTTAAACCCACTCTAGATTATTTTGTAAAGGGCCTACATGCTCAGACCTGACCTTTTTACTATTAATATATTTGAAGAATTTTTTGGGGGTTTGTCCTACTATCTTTCGCAATCTGTCATTCGTTTTGAGTTTTTGCATCCTTGATTTCCTTTTTACATAATCTGTTATATTCTTTGTAACATTTAAACAACACTAGTGTTCCTTCATTTTTATATTTTTTAAAAGCTCTTTTCTTATTGTTTATAGCTTTTTTAACTTTGGCCGTGAGCCACATAGGTTTTATTTTTAGCCTTTGAAACTTATTGCCCATGGCAATATACTTTGCAGTGAGTTCACAAACAGACTTTTTGAAGAAGTCCCATTTCTGTTCTGTGTTCATCTATGCCAATATTCCCTCCCTGTCTAAGTCCTGAAGAGCAGCCCTCATCCTTGGAAAATTTGCTCTCTTGAAGTTAGGTGTTTTTATCTTTCCCGTATGTGTTTTTTGCTTACAGCTAACATCAAATGAAATCATGTTATGATCACTGCTACCCAGGTGTTCCTTTATCTGAACATTAGTAATAAGCTCTGCATGGTTTGAGATTTCCAGGTCCAACAGAGCATCATTCCTAGTTGGGGCCTCAATAAACTGGACCATAAAATTGTCCTGTAATAGGTTTATAAATTTTTGCCCTTTAACTGTCCCAGCAGTGCCATTACTTCAGTCAATTTCTGGGTAGTTAAATCCCCCATTATCACCATCCCAGCCCTTGCAGCTCTTTCCATTGTGCAAGGAGCTGAATCTCAACCTCCTCATTAACATTGGCTGGTCTATAACAAACTCCAATGATTAACTTTATACTACGCACATCTATGTGCAATTCCACCCATAATGCGTCAGACTCATACCACTTTCCATCAGCCAGGTCCTCTTTCACACTCGCTTTGAGATCACTTCTCCCATAGAGACAGACCCCGCCACCTTTCCTTTTTACCCTGTCTCTCCGAAAGAGTGCATAGTTAGGAATATTAATAGCCCAGTCATCCGCGGAATGGAGCTTCGTGAATGGCCAGTTTGTCTTCTGGGACACACACAGGTCCCAGAAGACACAGGCGAGGGGGAAAGTGACCTAGGAGCTCCGCGGAATAGGAAATGGCAGATTAGGACGACTGCCTAGCAACAGGCGTTTCTGGTAAGTAAAAAAAATTTTTACTTACCATTTTTTTTGCAAATGTTTAAGAGGTTTTAAGGAGACTGTTAATGTAATTTTTTTTTTTTTTAGGGTGGACCTTCGCTTTAAGAGATTTGGTGTTTACAAGTTAAAAACTTTTTTTTTGCTAGAAAATTACTTAGAAAAAAAATATAATGTTTGGGGGTTCTAACACCCTTGAGAATAAAATGGCGGTCGCTGCAATACTTTGTCACACCGTAATGGCGCAGTGGTCTTACAAGCGCACTTTTTTTGGAAAAAAAAATCACTTTTTTAATTAAAAAATAAGACAACAGTAAAGTTATCCCAATTATTTTTTATATTGTGAAAGATAATGTTACGCCGAGTAAATTGATATCCAACATGTCATGCTTCAAAGTTGCGCCTGCTTGTGGAATGGCAACAAACTTTTACCCTTAAAAATCTCCATAGGCGACGTTTAAAAGATTCTACAGGTTGCAGGTTTTGAGTTACAAAGGAGGTCTAGGGCTAGAAATATTGCTCTTGCTCTAATGATTGCTGCGATACTTCACATGTGTGGTTTTAACACCGCTGTTATATGCGGACACTGCTCACGTATGCGTTTGCTTCTGCACGCGAGCTCGTTGGGACGGGGCGCTTTAAAAAAAATATTTTTTTTTTTACACCGTTTTAAAAGAAAAAAAAAATTGGGGTCACTTTTATTCCTATTACAAGGGATGTAAACATCCCTTGTAATAGAAAAAAGCATGACAGGTCCTCTTAAATATGAGATCTGGTGTCAAAAAGACCTCGGATCTCATATTTAGGCTAAAATGCAATAAGAAAAAGTTATGTCAAAAAAATAAATAAAAAATGGCCCTTTAAGAGCAATGGGCAGAAGTGACTTTTTGACGTCGCTTCCGCCCTGCAGTGATATGGAGATGGGTGGGGACCATCTTCCCCTCACTCGTGTCCATACACAGGCAGGGAGAGGATCCGATCGCCTCTGCCGCTGCCGGTGGCTCCGGTAATCGTCGGAGGGCACTGGAGAGCGCGGGCCCTCTCCCGCCGCCGATAAAAGTGATCTCGCAGCGTATCCGCCGCAGAGACCACTTTTATCTGAAAGAGGACCGCCCTTAATGAGGGTATCGGGGTTATGGTAGCTAGCTGCTACCATAAAAACGGAAGTCCTCTTCAAAGTAACGACGTATACCAACGGCAGGCGGTCCCTAAGTGGTTAAAACTATATTCATTTGCAACAAATTTGTATTATTAAATTTTAAAATTCTATAGTCAAATATAAAAATTAATCTAACTGGGATGACATATTTGTAGTGTTTCAGAGCATATATGATATGTAAACATTATTTAATCTAAACGAATAGCAATTATTTTGGGGATCTAGATTACTTTTACGCTGAACTTGTCTTACCTTCAGACTAGCACAGTTGTACCCAGTGGCGTAGCGTGGGGGGTGCAGGGGGTGCCGTGGCCCCGGGCGCGAAATTTAGGGGGGCGCCAGTATGTGTCACTGGCTGCCTCCTCCTAATTTCTCGATCCTGTGTCCCCGGCCGCCATGTTAAGTGTCCGGCGCCCTGTAATTGGGCGTATGGGTGTCATGTGAGGCGTAGGGCTGGCCTGTCCTAGATCGCTCCTGAAGTCCAGCCTCCGCACATGACCCCCCATACGCCCAATCACAGGGCGCCGGACACTGAACATGGCTGCAGCCAGAGCGCAGGGGAGAGAGGAATGTGAGCCACCGCTGTTCTCTCCTCCTCCTCCTCCGGATCGATGCAGGCCAAGATAAGAAGGTGAGTGAGAGTCTTGTTACTGGCCGGGGGGGCGAGAGAGAGAGACTGTAGGCAGGATAGTGTAGTTTAGTATGGAGGTCAGTGTAGTGTAGTGGTCAGTATGGGGGGCAATGTAGTGTAGTATGGAGGTCAGTGTAGTGTAGTGGTCAGTATGGGGGGCAGTGTAGTGTAGTATGGTGGTCAGTGTAGTATGGTGGTCAGTATAGTAGACAGTGTAGTATGGTGGTCAGTATAGTATAGTGTAGTTTAGTATGGAGGTCAGTGTAGTGTAGTGGACAGTATAGTGGACAGTATAGTGGTTAGTGTAGTATAGTATAGTGGTTAGCATAGTGGTCAGTATAGTGTAGTTGAGTATGGAGGTCAGTGTAGTATAGTGGTTAGTATGGTGTTTAGTGTAGTGGACAGTATAGTGGTCAGTATAGTGTAGTGGACAGTGTAGTGTAGTATGGTGGTCAGTATAGTGGATAGTGTAGTATAGTGGACAGTGAAGTGTAGTATGGTGGTCAGTATAGTGGACAGTGTATTATGGTGGTCAGTATAGTGTAGTATAGTGGTCAGTATCGTGGTTAGTGTAGTATAGTATAGTGGTCAGTATAGTGTAGTTTAGTATGGAGGTCAGTGTAGTGTAGTGGACAGTATAGTATGGTGGTCAGTGTAATGTAGTATAGTGGACAGTGTAGTATAGTGGTCAGTATAATGTAGTATGGTGGACAGTGTAGTATGGTGGACAGTGTAGTAAAACAGACAGTGTAGTATAGTGGTCAGTATAGTGGTTAGTATAGTGTAGTTTAGTATGGAGGTCAGTGTAGTGTAGTGGACAGTGTAGTGTAGTATAGTGGTCAGTGTAGTGTAGTATGGTGGTCAGTGTAGTGTAGTATGGTGGTCAGTGTAGTGTAGTATGGTGGTCAGTGTAGTGTAGTATGGTGGTCAGTGTAGTGTAGTATGGTGGTCAGTGTAGTGTAGTATGGTGGTCAGTGTAGTGTAGTATGGTGGTCAGTGTAGTGTAGTATAGTGGTCAGTATAGTATAGTGGTCAGTGTAGTGTAGTATGGTGGTCAGTATAGTGGACAGTGTAGTGTAGTATGGTGGTCAGTGTAGTGTAGTGGACAGTATAGTGTAGTATGGTGGTCAGTGTAATGTAGTATAGTGGACAGTGTAGTATGGTGGTCAGTATAGTGTAGTATAGTGGTCAGTATAGTGGTCAGTGTAGTATAGTATAGTGGTCAGTGTAGTATAGTATAGTGGTTAGTATAGTATAGTGGTTAGTATAGTGGTTAGTGTAGTATAGTATAGTGGTTAGTATAGTGTAGTTTAGTATGGAGGTCAGTGTAGTGTAGTATAGTGGACAGTGTAGTATAGTGGACAGTGTAGTATAGTGGACAGTGTAGAATAGTGGACAGTGTAGAATAGTGGACAGTGTAGAATAGTGGACAGTGTAGTATAGTATGGTGGTCAGTGTAGTATAGTGGACAGTATAGTGTAGTATAGTGGACAGTGTAGTATGGTGGTCAGTATAGCATAGTATAGTGGTCAGTGTAGTATGGTGGTCAGTATAGCGTAGTATAGTGGTCAGTGTAGTGTAGTATGGTGGTCAGTATAGTGGACAGTGTAGTGTAGTATGGTGGACAGTATAGTGTAGTATGGTGGTCAGTGTAATGTAGTATAGTGGACAGTGTAGTATGGTGGTCAGTATAGTGTAGTATAGTGGTCAGTATAGTGGTTAGTGTAGTATAGTATAGTGGTTAGTATAGTGGTTAGTGTAGTATAGTGGTTAGTATAGTGGTTAGTGTAGTATAGTATAGTGGTTAGTATAGTGTAGTTTAGTATGGAGGTCAGTGTAGTGTAGTATAATGGTCAGTATAGTGTAGTATAGTGGACAGTGTAGTATAGTGGACAGTGTAGTATAGTGGACAGTGTAGTATAGTGGACAGTGTAGTATAGTGGACAGTGTAGTGTAGTATGGTGGTCAGTATAGTGTAGTATAGTGGTCAGTGTAGTATAGTGGACAGTATAGTGTAGTGGTCAGTATAGCATAGTATAGTGGTCAGTGTAGTGTAGTATGGTGGTCAGTATAGCGTAGTATAGTGGTCAGTGTAGCGTAGTATAGTGGTCAGTATAGCGTAGTATAGTGGTCAGTGTAGCGTAGTATAGTGGTCAGTGTAGTGTAGTATGGTGGTCAGTGTAGTGTAGTATGGTGGTCAGTGTAGTATGGTGGTCAGTGTAGTGTAGTATGGTGGTCAGTATAGCGTAGTATAGTGGTCATTATAGCGTAGTATGGTGGTCAGTGCAGTGTAGTATGGTGGTCAGTGTAGTGTAGTATGGTGTTCAGTGTAGTGTAGTATGGTGGTCAGTGTAGTGTAGTATGGTGGTCAGTGTAGTGTAGTATGGTGGTCAGTGTAGTGTAGTATGGTGGTCAGTGTAGTGTAGTATAGTGGTCAGTATAGTATAGTGGTCAGTGTAGTGTAGTATGGTGGTCAGTATAGTGGACAGTGTAGTGTAGTATGGTGGTCAGTGTAGTGTAGTGGACAGTATAGTGTAGTATGGTGGTCAGTGTAATGTAGTATAGTGGACAGTGTAGTATGGTGGTCAGTATAGTGTAGTATAGTGGTCAGTATAGTGGTTAGTGTAGTATAGTATAGTGGTCAGTGTAGTATAGTATAGTGGTTAGTATAGTATAGTGGTTAGTATAGTGGTTAGTGTAGTATAGTATAGTGGTTAGTATAGTGTAGTTTAGTATGGAGGTCAGTGTAGTGTAGTATAGTGGACAGTGTAGTATAGTGGACAGTGTAGTATAGTGGACAGTGTAGTATAGTGGACAGTGTAGAATAGTGGACAGTGTAGTATAGTGGACAGTGTAGTGTAGTATGGTGGTCAGTGTAGTATAGTGGACAGTATAGTGTAGTATAGTGGACAGTGTAGTATGGTGGTCAGTATAGCATAGTATAGTGGTCAGTGTAGTATGGTGGTCAGTATAGCGTAGTATAGTGGTCAGTGTAGTGTAGTATAGTGGTCAGTGTAGTGTAGTATGGTGGTCAGTATAGTGGACAGTGTAGTGTAGTATGGTGGCCAGTATAGTGTAGTGGTCAGTGTAGTGTAGTATGGTGGTCAGTATAGCGTAGTATAGTGGTCAGTGTAGCGTAGTATAGTGGTCAGTGTAGTGTAGTATGGTGGTCAGTGTAGTGTAGTATGGTGGTCAGTGTAGTATGGTGGTCAGTGTAGTGTAGTATGGTGGTCAGTGTAGCGTAGTATAGTGGTCAGTGTAGCGTAGTATGGTGGTCAGTGTAGTGTAGTATGGTGGTCAGTGTAGTGTAGTATGGTGGTCAGTGTAGTGTAGTATGGTGGTCAGTGTAGTGTAGTATGGTGGTCAGTGTAGTGTAGTATGGTGGTCAGTGTAGTGTAGTATGGTGGTCAGTGTAGTGTAGTATGGTGGTCAGTGTAGTGTAGTATAGTGGTCAGTATAGTATAGTGGTCAGTGTAGTGTAGTATGGTGGTCAGTATAGTGGACAGTGTAGTGTAGTATGGTGGTCAGTGTAGTGTAGTGGACAGTATAGTGTAGTATGGTGGTCAGTGTAATGTAGTATAGTGGACAGTGTAGTATGGTGGTCAGTATAGTGTAGTATAGTGGTCAGTATAGTGGTTAGTGTAGTATAGTATAGTGGTCAGTGTAGTATAGTATAGTGGTTAGTATAGTATAGTGGTTAGTATAGTGGTTAGTATAGTATAGTGGTTAGTATAGTGTAGTTTAGTATGGAGGTCAGTGTAGTGTAGTATAGTGGACAGTGTAGTATAGTGGACAGTGTAGTATAGTGGACAGTGTAGAATAGTGGACAGTGTAGAATAGTGGACAGTGTAGTATAGTGGACAGTGTAGTGTAGTATGGTGGTCAGTGTAGTATAGTGGACAGTATAGTGTAGTATAGTGGACAGTGTAGTATGGTGGTCAGTATAGCATAGTATAGTGGTCAGTGTAGTATGGTGGTCAGTATAGCGTAGTATAGTGGTCAGTGTAGTGTAGTATAGTGGTCAGTGTAGTGTAGTATGGTGGTCAGTATAGTGGACAGTGTAGTGTAGTATGGTGGACAGTATAGTGTAGTATGGTGGTCAGTGTAATGTAGTATAGTGGACAGTGTAGTATGGTGGTCAGTATAGTGTAGTATAGTGGTCAGTATAGTGGTTAGTGTAGTATAGTATAGTGGTTAGTATAGTGGTTAGTGTAGTATAGTGGTTAGTATAGTGGTTAGTGTAGTATAGTATAGTGGTTAGTATAGTGTAGTTTAGTATCGAGGTCAGTGTAGTGTAGTATAGTGGTCAGTATAGTGTAGTATAGTGGACAGTGTAGTATAGTGGACAGTGTAGTATAGTGGACAGTGTAGTATAGTGGACAGTGTAGTGTAGTATGGTGGTCAGTATAGTGTAGTATAGTGGTCAGTGTAGTATAGTGGACAGTATAGTGTAGTGGTCAGTATAGCATAGTATAGTGGTCAGTGTAGTGTAGTATGGTGGTCAGTATAGCGTAGTATAGTGGTCAGTGTAGCGTAGTATAGTGGTCAGTGTAGTGTAGTATGGTGGTCAGTGTAGTGTAGTATGGTGGTCAGTGTAGTATGGTGGTCAGTGTAGTGTAGTATGGTGGTCAGTGTAGTATGGTGGTCAGTATAGCGTAGTATAGTGGTCAGTGTAGTGTAGTATGGTGGTCAGTGTAGTGTAGTATGGTGGTCAGTGTAGTGTAGTATGGTGGTCAGTGTAGTGTAGTATGGTGGTCAGTGTAGTGTAGTATGGTGGTCAGTGTAGCGTAGTATAGTGGTCAGTGTAGTGTAGTGGTCAGTGTAGTGTAGTATAGCGGTCAGTGTAGTGTAGTATAGCGGTCAGTGGACAGTGTAGTATAGTGGTCAGTGTAGTATAGTGGTCAGTATAGTGTAGTATAGTGGTTAGTATAGTGGGCAGTGTAGTGTAGTGGACAGTATAGTGGTCAGTATAGTATAGTGGTCAGTATAGTGGACAGTGCAGTTCTCAGTGTAGTGGTCAGTATAGGAATCAGGTAGGCCAGTAGTACTTGTATTTGAAGGGACTCAGGGATAGCTAAAAGTCTGCATGTTAGGGGGCGCAAATTACTTGCCTTGCCCCGGGTGCTGACAACCCACGCTACGCCACTGGTTGTACCGGCTCCTCTTTGGTACTGAAATAGCTTACTCTGATTTCACTGCACACAGAGCTTTTCACAGGGGAGAGGGGGATTTATCCAAACTTCAGAAGACCGATTCCAGAATAGCTTCACATGGCAACCAAAGCTATCTTGATCAGTTAAGCGTTGAAGATGAAAAACAGAAGCCAATTGGTGGCCATGCACATCTACTAGATTTCCTGGCTGCTCCAGTTTGGATAAACTCCTTTCAGTGTGTAGTGAAAGCTGCAGCAAGTCAGATTAAGCCTGCCTCATTTCCTGCCCAGAGGATGTTGGACTTCATCTAGCACTTTCCTCCCCAGCCTGACTGTCCCTGGCCCGCCCCTTTCATTTATTGGATTTCAGTTCCTTCAATCAGGATCCATATCAAATGTGGGCATTAACTAAAGTGGTTAGTCCTCCAGACTGACACCCGCCCAGTCCTCCAGACTGACACCCGCCCAGTCCTCCAGACTGACACCCGCCCATCAAAAATTTTATTATTTCTAAAACTCCTCTCAAGAATCAGCTTACTGCTTCTATCGGGGCTAACAGTTCTTGAGAGTAGTACTGAGACACGGTGCTGTGATGTTTTCGGGACAACAACCTTCAGTCTCCCACAGACCCCTCCCAGTACCCATGATCTGCCTGCATTGCATAGCACAGAGACCTTATGATGACATCACTGGGTCTTTAACCACTTCCCACCCGCACTATTGCCGAACGACGGTAATAAATTAGGTCTTAATTGCCAGGAGGGCATCAATAAACGTCTTCCTGTGCATGAGCTGCCTGTGTGCCCCCTGCGGGGCGCGCTCTGTGATCAAGTCAATGAGACTCCGCGGATCCCGGCCCCTTACCACATGATCAGCTGTCAACCAATGACAGCTGATCACGTGATGCAAACAGAAGATCAGTAATCAGCTTTTTTTTCTCCCTCCTGAGCAAAGACCAGGAAGTGACGTGTATGAGCGCAGAGGAGACATTTGAGATCCAATATAGCCTAAATGTCTAATAAAGAGTACCTGTCACCAATATGCTATTACATAGGGGGCTATTGGTCGCCTATGTAATAGCAATAAAAAAGTGTAAAGAAAAAAAAAACATTTGAAAAAAAAAAAAAGTTTTAAACATTTAAAGAAACACACAAAAATGCATGCACTTTGGAGCCTGCCCTACACATGTTATGCATCAACGCACACACCGAAGTGAGAGCAATAAGTGTAGCATCAGAACTCCTGCATAAAGCTAAAATGATGACCTGTGGGGGCTTTTAAATGAAAAAAATTTAGGGTACTGAAGTCTTTCGACGTTTCATGGGCGCTCATATGCAAAGCCCCTACAGATCATCGGGTTAGTGTTATGCAGGAGTTTTGGTGCTAGAATTATTGAATTCATTTTGAAGTTTTTCTTGGGGGGGAGGGGGCGCTAATAGCTGGTCTTGCCTGCGGCACAAAATAGTCTAGCACTGCCTCTGTCAGCACACATCAATGAAGGAGAAAAAGTACCTGTTTGCAAAATTTTATAACAAATTATAAAGCGGTTTTGTTTTTTCAAAATTTTCGATCTTTTTTTGTTTTTTCAGCAAAAAATAAAAAAAACTCAGCGGTGATTAAATACCACCAAAAGAAAGCTCTATTTACGGGGGGAAAAAATTATAATTTCATTTGGGTACAGTGTTGTATGACCGCGCAATTGTCATTCAAAGAGTGTCAGCGCTGAAAGCTGAAAACTGGCCTGGGCAGGAAGGGGGTTTAAGCGCCCAGTAAGCAAGTGGGTCATTAAAATGAAAAGTTTTTGTCCCAGGTTTCATAGCTACCTATAAGATACCCTTTTAGGCTCCCTATTAAACCGGCCCATGATGAAGACCTTTTTTACAAGTCTGCTTTAAAACTTTAGTGTGAAATCCAGGTTGTCCACAGGAATGAATGGGAATTACAGCACAGACATACTGTTAGAAGAACAGAACACCCTTTTGGTATTTCTGCTGTAGGTTATTAAAAAAAACAGATGTAAATGTAAATAATGCAGTCTGTTAATTGAGGCACATTAGAGTGTATGTGTACCCCTACAATGCCATTTGCACACTTCCTGTGTTATATCAATGGGTCCTCCTAGTTCTCGTATTGCACTACAAAACAATTACCCCCCAATGTTGTGCAAATGAAAATGGGAAGGATTCAGAAGTTTACTAGAACTTTGCATGGCTGACACAAATTCATTCATTTCAGTCCGCAAAAAAGGCATGTGGTTTTATTCAACAATATAGCAAATTAGAAGCAATGTGCACGTTAGATAAACTGGTATATTTCTGTACATGCAGGGTTTATTTTGCCCAACATACACTTCAAATACGTGTAATAATAATTTTTAAAATGTGAATACTTTGTTAGTTGAATTTGCTGAAAAAAAATTTATATTTTTTTTTAATTGGATATGTTTTATAGCAGAAAATGTATGTATGTATATATATATATATATATATATATATATATATACACATATATACATATATATACATACATACATACACACACATACATTTTCTGCTATAAAACATATCCAATTAAAAAAAATCTAAATTTTTTTCAGCAAATTCAACTAATATGTATTCTGCTACATGTTATTTGGTAAAAATAATCCCAATAAGCGTATATTGATTGGTTTGCGTAAAAGTTATAGTGTCTACAAACTATGGGACATTTTTATGGACTTTTACCTGTAATGGCGACGATCAGCGATTTTTAGCGAGACTGCGACAGACAAATCTGACACTAAGTAACACTTTTTGGGGACCAGTGACACCAAAACAGTGATCAGTGTTTAAAAAAAAAAAAAAAAAAAAAGCAGTCACTGCACTAATGACACTGGCAGGGAAGGGGTTAACATGAGGGGCAATCAAAGGGTGAACTGTGTTCCCTGGGAGTGCTTTCTTACTGTGTGGGGGATAGTTTAAATGAAAGAAGATAGAAATCCGTCCGTGTTCCTGCTTAGCAAAAACACAAGATCTGTCTTTCTTACTGCTGTTCTGCCTCTCTCGGAACGATTGCCGTGTTTCCGGTGGACATTGGGTCCGCAGGACCCGCTGATTGAGTACTGCTGTGTCCAATCACAACGGGAGCGGGCCTCAGACCGCATGCGCCCCAGATTCGAAAAAAAAAGATCACGTACAGGTATGTGATTTTGCGCTTAAGGGCTACCCTGCCGCAGTATATGTACGTGGGGCAGTCCGTAAGCGGTTAAATTAGTGACTTGGAAATAAACACAGGAATAAGAACAGGGATTTTAACCACTAGCAGCCCGCCTAACGACAATATACGTCAGCAGAATGGCATGGATCCGCAAAGCAATGTGCCTGTGTGTTGCTTTGAAATTTCCACCGTGTGTGCTCCGTGACCATGCTCGCGGGACCCGCGGATTCGATGTCCACCGGTGTCCCGCCTATCGTGTCACGGAGCTGCACAACAGGGAGATGCCTATGTAAACAAGGCATTTCCCTGTTCTGCCTGGTGACAGGACAGTGATCTACTGCTCCCTGTCATCGGGAGCAGTGATCACTGTCATGTCACTTGTAGCCCACCCTCTCCCCCCCCCCCCCAGTTAGACACTCTTAACCCCTTCACCGCCCCCTAGTGTTTAACTCCTTCCCTGCCAATGTCATTTACACAGTATTTAGTGCATTTTTATAGCACCGATTGTTGTATAAAATAACAATGGTCCCAAAATAGTGTCAAAAGTGTTCGCCATAATGTCACAGTCGCGATATTAAAAAATGTAATCGCTGATCGCGGCCCTTACTAATAAAAAAAAAAAAATTCCATAAAAAACTATCCCCTATTTTGTAGACGCTATAACTTTTGCACAAACTAATCAATATACGCTTATTGCAATTTTTTTCTTACCAAAAATATGTAGAAGAATACATAGCCTAAACTGAGGAAAAAAATTGGTGTTTTTTTATATATTTTTTAGGGATATTTATTATAGCAAAAAGTAAAAAAATATTGCTTTTTTTCCCCCAAAATTGTCGCTTTTTTGTTTATAGCACAAAAAATAAAAACCACAGAGGTGGTCAAATACCACCAAAAGAAAGCTCCATTTGTGGGGAAAAAAAAAAAAGTACGTCAATTTTGTTTGGGTGCAACGTCGCACGACCGCGCAATTGTCAGTTAAAGCGACGCAGTGCCGCAAAAAGTGCTCTGGTCAGGAAGGGGGTAAATTCTTCTGGGGGTGAAGTGGTTAAAGGCCAAGTCCACCTTAAAAAAAAAAAAAAAAAAAGAAGATGCACATATATTTGCAGGGGAAACAAAGATTTTGACTTGCCTATAAAAATTTATTTCTTGCAGTATAGGACACCGGCAAAGTCGAAGACAACTGGTTATATGCCAGTTCCTTGATTTGATTGGTCACGGGCAAAACAGAACTGTTAAGACCCTCCTAGAATCCTCCCACCTCACCACAATCCTCGGTTTTTTAGTAAGCAAGGATTAAAAGTAAAAAGGGAAGGTCCTGTGTCCTTAATTATAGTCCAAGAAACTGAGTTTACAGGCGAGTGAAAATTGACAGTTACTTACCGGTAACTCTTTTTCTAGGATATCTTCCAGGACGGCAGGCCTGAGAGATGAGAGGCTCCTCCCTACAGGAAACACAATCAATCCACAGCTGTTTTAAGTCCCCACCCTTCCCCTTGATCCTCAGTTTGTAGAGAAGTACCTCCTGAACCTGGTTCACAAGGGAAATCATTCCTCATAGGTACTCACCTTCTAGTGTTCTACAATTTTCCCTCCTCCAACGGGCGGGAAGTAGGCCTGCCGTCCTGGAAGATATCCTAGAAAAACAGTTACCGGTAAGTAACTGTCAATTTTCTCTTAGTCATCTTCCAGGACGGCACACCTGAGAGGATAATCAAGTACCTCAGGCCTACCTTAGGGTGGGACCACTGCAAGACCCTCTTGGCGAACCTTGGTTCTGCAGTGAGTTTTACCTCCACTCCATATGCTTGATGAAGGTATCTTAGCTGGATCATGCGGCTGATCTGCAGGTCTACTCCACCGATGTCCCTGCCTTCTCCGCTTCGGATGCAGGATCTAGGTGGAGTGGGCTCTTAAAGATGGAATCAGAAAACATGTAAAACTTGTAGGTTAGCAATGTTGCCTGTCTCACACATTTAATAACCATGGCCTATTGTGCCTGTAGGTGTTACTTAGACCCCAAAAATTAATCAGAGACCTGTGTTGTAAGACAAGGACACTACATTGATCACTAAGAGGGCCTGTCTTAACACTACCCTGTTCAGGGAATTAAAACAGCAAAAAAAGGTGGGCCCCTAACAGACAACCTTTTTTGTTCATTTTTATCTTTACATCAGCAAAGACTAAAGGGAAGCCTACTTAAGGGTAATAGATTAAGAGAGGCTTGATCCATGGGTTTAAAGGCATGCCCACTCTGTGGCTTTACTTATGCCTGAGTGCCTACTTCAGGAGAATAAAGTCCATAGCAAGAGTATAACACTTATACTGCTACATCTAGTTCTGCTAGAAGGGCGAGATGAAGGCCATGCCCCGAGCCGTAACCTATTCGGTCGGGTATACATCTTTATACTTCATCTTCAGGCCATAATACTCCTCTGAACAGAACTTCCCAAGTTCTTACTAAGCAGGGTGATTTTTTTTATCGCCTTCCTCCAGTGTCCTATAACCCTACTGAGCTTCAACCCTAGGAAATGGTTCCAGCATTCCTGAATGTAAGGTGCTGAGGCTTTCTGACATGCGACGTCTGCAGCCAGAACTCCTGGCCCCTCCACGGAAAAGAGGGCCGAAATACAAAAGGCGATACATGCATTATTAATATCACAAATTAAAAAAGATCGTAGATTGTGGACACAGCACAATAGATTTAGACAGAAAGGACACAAGCATAGACTATAATGTGTATCCGAGTGTGGCTAGCTAAACCAACATATCAAATATGGGAGAGACCCAAATCTGAACTTCAATGTAGACAAACAGTCCTCACAGCCTGGTTTTCTGATGTGCAGTCAATATGTAAAAACATTAAGACACACGCAAACCCTCAGCCTCAGTTCACACTGGGACGACTTGTCAGGCGACCTAGTCACCTGACAAGTAGCGTCCCGTTCTGTGCAATGGAACCGTTCTAATCGGAGCGAGGCAAGTCGCTCCAACTTAGAAAAAGGTTCCTGTACGACTTTGGGGGCGACTTGCATTGACTTCTATACAGAGTCGTGTCCTGGGTCACCTGAGGCAGTCGCGCTGTAAGTCGTGCTGCCTCAGTGTGAACCGACCCTAAATGCTGCGTGTTTCTGAAGTGCAGCTAGCTAGGTCATAACTGATATAAATACATAAAGGACGGGAACCCTCTTTACGGTGGAGTTTTACTGATGTACAGCAAAACAGGGCCATAAATATAAGACAGAAAGACCCAAACTTCTATGTTGCGTATTTCTGACGAACCACCAAATACAGTTATAAGATCAATATGGCACACAAGACAATATCTTTTCTGTTATGCAGTTCTGTAGTGCAGTCACATAGAACCAACACGGAAAAGACATAAGCAACCTGCAGCATTGTGTTTTTCTGAAGTGCAGTAAGGCAAGGGAATCTGAAACAGAAAGCACCAACAAGCTTCAATGTTGAGTATTTCTGCTGTGCAGCAACAAAAAAACAGAGCCTTCCTAGCTGCGATCTTTCTGGTGTATTGCAAAGTAAGGCAATAACTCCACGATGTCTATTCTTGTTGTGTAGCAAAACCTCAACCAGAAGGGACAGATAAACTTAGGGCTCCCACACCTGTGCGACCCAACCTGCAACCGCACAAACACAAGAGAAAAGTCATACACTATGGCTTCCAATGGGTACCATTCGTGTCTGTGCAACTCCAGGTCGCAGCGCCACTAAGCAGACCCTGCTTTCTGGATCCACAGACCTCAAGATTACACAGGTCGCAGGGAACTTGCAATTTTCAGGTTGAACAAGCGAGGGGTCCCCGATGCTGTATCTCCCTGGAGGAGTGCAGCCAACAACCCCCTGCTGTGTATCCTTAAGAAGCCGCAAGGTAGAACAATAAGAAACAGAAAAGACACCCCTCACTGCTGTGCCTTTCTGATATGCAGCCGATAAGGCAGTAAATATAGAACATACAGGACAAACACAATCTTAAATCTTTGCAAAATAATAAATGATTCACTATAAACTCGCCCTACCAAATAGTGAAATCAAATAGCAGCGCTAACTTAAATTACCTAAAAAATGTGTGTGAAAATTATATGTGACAGAATAACACCACCCTCTATCAACACAATGTGACCTGTGCTTGTAATCAACATACAATGTGTATAAAATCTGTGTGATAGAAGACTTTAAAAATTGTATCAAAAACTTCATGCAAACAAAGTCCAATAATCAGTGAAACGTAGTGATATTAGTGGTAGTCCATAACATAATATAGTGCAGATCTTCAGTAACAAAATCTTCCACCACACCGCTGTGACTTGTGAATTCCACTCCCCTTCAGCGATTAAACTCACCAGCTCCTATTGCCTTACACTCTTGTGTTCGGCTAAAAGGCTTTTCCCACACAGAAGGGGGCAGGATGGTAACCTCCAATCAATACCCGTCTAGTATCCAGAGTATATATGCAAAGCTCTCTCCACATGTAAAAAAGGAAAGCGATCCAATAGTGCAGTAACGCAATAAAACTTTTATTAAAACAACACTCTCCTCCACCATTGAACTCACATTTCACAAATTTAAACCAAGGAAAGAGGCACAGCAACCAATGGTCATCACCAGAAAAAACACTCCAATCGATAAGATAGATGTATGGTGGTCACGGCGGACCCAGGTAGCTCAATAACCGGTGACACTCTCCTTTCCTTTTTTACATGTGGAGAGAGCTTTGCATATATACTCTGGATACTAGACGGGTATTGATTGGAGGTTACCATCCTGCCCCCTTCTGTGTGGGAAAAGCCTTTTAGCCGAACACGAGAGTGTAAGGCAATAGGAGCTGGTGAGTTTAATCGCTGAAGGGGAGTGGAATTCACAAGTCACAGCGGTGTGGTGGAAGATTTTGTTACTGAAGATCTGCACTATATTATGTTATGGACTACCACTAATATCACTACGTTTCACTGATTATTGGACTTTATTTGTTCGCATTAAGTTTTTGATACAATTTTTAAAGTCTTCTATCACACAGATTTTATACACATTGTATGTTGATTACAAGCACAGGTCACATTGTGTTGATAGAGGGTGGTGTTAATTATTCTGTCACATATAATTTTCACACACATTTTTTAGGTAATTTAAGTTAGCGCTGCTATTTGATTTCACGATTTGGTAGGGCGAGTTTATAGTGAATCATTTATTATTTTGCACTGTTTTGAATATTTAAGCAGCTGCTTAGAGTGAGGCTTTAATCCCAGGAGCGCAGCGTTTGGCACATTGGAAGGGGCGGTTAACCTGTGTACCATATTAGTGATAAATCTTAAATCTTTGTGTATGTCTGATGTGTAGTAATATGCCAATACTGAGCAGAGACGCCACCACCCTCAATGTGTCTCCCTGCTGAGGGAGCAAAAACAAAATCAGAAAAGGACAAGCAACCTCACTGCTGTGTCCTTTCTGATATGCAGCCAATAAGGCAGTCTATGTAAGACATAAAAGACAGACAACCTTCAATCTTGTATATGTCTGATGTGCAACAATATAACAACAATCTGAATAGAGATAGCACATCCATATTGAAGTGATTTGGCAAATCGGCAGCCTTTGCCGTTAATAGCACTGTCAGCACGACGCCACTTTGCGGGGCTGCACCGATTACCAAAGGCAGTACCAGTACTATCCCTGGCACAGGTTCAATTTGTATCTCTGCTATGTAGCCCAACAATTCAGGACCATCAATCTTCACTACTGCCTTTCTAATAAGCAACCAATAAGGAAGTAATACAGGACACAAAAACCCCAGACAGAACTCAACCTTGTGTATGTCTGATGTGCAGCAATATAACAAATATGAGCAGAGATGTCACAAGACTCAATGATGTGCATTTCCGCCATGCGGTACAAGACCAGAAAATACAGACCACCTTCCCTGTTGTATTTTTCTGATCTGTAGCCAAATAAAGCAGTACCTTTAGGATATAAAAGACAACAAGCTTCAGTGCAGAGCATTTCTGATGTACAGCAATATACCCCTTATGAGCAGAAATGTCACAAATCTCAATGTGTATTTCTGCTGTGTCACAAAACATCCCAGCAAGGACAAACCTTCACTACTGAGGTCTACTGGTGTGCAACCAAGGAGGAGTCATGGTGTATCCCTTTATGAAATAACCAAACAGAGCAATTTGATCCCTAGGCATAGCCTGGGCTGTAGATACTAACACTTCACCCCCAGTGAAGGAACAAATCCTAAAATGGTTGTACACCTTACTATAGTAGCTGTTGTCCTACCTTACCTCCATAGACTGAGCAAACACTAGCCAGCTCACACACAGGTGGGGCTGATCAGAAACTAAAGTCTCAATGAGCCCAGCCCTAGAGACCAATTTAGGACAGCCTCTAGAAAAGGTGGTCACCAATTTAGCCTGGAGGTAAATAGCCACCTGCAGGCCTTAAACAAGCAATCATGTATCTATCTAGCTCTTGCATATGTTTGCACAGAAAATCCTTAATTAAGGGATATAGGAATCGATTTATGGTAAATCGCCTTTAGATCTGTCACTGAGTGGACTGTAGCCCAAACCAACAAAAAGGTTTTTCTTACCTCCTGCACTATAATATAACCACAATGTAAAAGGTGGAGTGGGTGGTTGGAGCTTATGAAAAGTTACCCATAGCAAGCAACCCCCAAAAGGAGGATCTGTCACAAGGGAAACCCTACTGTGCCACACAGAAGCTTGGTTCCTGCCACATTGTTGAAAGTTAGGTCAGCTTTTAAGCATTTTGGAACAACTTCAGATTCCTAGCAGCTGGGCTAATAGGGCCATATAACCTAGTGCATCTGCTGACCAAGGGAGCTTACTTCTGAATCCTTCAACCATTGCACAATCAATAAATTGTTCAGTGGTATACCTGGCCTGTAAGGAACTCTGTTTCCACCAGGTCCCCCCCTTCGCTCTATTCATCCCTACTAATGTACCACAACCAGACATGTAGGGAGAGGCTGGCAACCTACTGTTGTGATAACCACAGTGTCTCTGCTGTAAGAGGGAGCTGTGGCTGGTGGTTTTAGCAGTAGCTTCTGGGCTATTTTGTTATGTAGACCCCAGGTCCTGCACTGCATCACTCAGTAAATACAGGGGGAAGGGGAAGAAATGCCTTACCTACCTCTTTCTCATCTGAGGTGGTTTAGGCACACTCGCTCCTCTGCACCACTTGTCCACCATACAGCAGCTCTGATGTAAGAGGGAGCTGTAGCTGGTGTTTTTAGCAGAAGCTTCTGGGCTATTTGAATCCAGACCCCAGGGGAGATTGCAGCTAAATTCCCAAGGTAAAAGGAAAGTACTCACCATTGTCGTCTTCCCCTTTTGCCACAGCCACCGGGCTTGCTTTTCCATCCTTATGGTCCACACGCAAGGAGGATAGCCGCCAAAGTGCCCCCCCAACTGCTGTCCCCGT
This sequence comes from Lithobates septentrionalis, assembly GCA_037952835.1. Classification (NCBI taxonomy): domain Eukaryota; kingdom Metazoa; phylum Chordata; class Amphibia; order Anura; family Ranidae; genus Lithobates; species Lithobates septentrionalis. The sequence continues at coordinate 475,451 of JBBDGP010001229.1, read as the reverse complement.
AGGGAGCTGCAAGGTTAGGCTGTGTCCTGCCAGTCAGTATATACACCTGGGGGGGGGGGCAATGCTGTACGTTCCTCATTCCCATCTGAGGTGGTTTAGGCAGACATCCACCGTAGTGAACTGGTGCCTCCTCCAAAAGGAGGATGTGGGCGCCTGCTCCTGCTGACTCTCAGCCTTCCCTCCTGGGTAAGAACGCGGGTCGTTCAGGCGGCGCCCTCCCCAACAGCCCATGCGAGCTACCAGGGGCCCAGGAGTCAGGGGACAGGCCCCCTGGAAAGAACCGACGGCCAGCACCCCTGTCTGAACGGACCCAGGGGCCTTCAGCTCTCAGGGAGGCTCTTCCAGTTTCTGCTGCCCCCCCTGAGGAAAGGATAGGGGAACCCCCCAGGAAGGATAAATATATCCGGCCAGACCCAGAGGCCCATCCAGGTACTAACCAGGCCCGACCCTGCTTAGCCTCCGAGATCAGACGAGATCGGGCGCTTTCAGGGTGATGTGGCCGTAGGCCTTCCCAGGCATTTGGTCCGGCTCCCAGGTGGAGACCACCAACCCCAGGCTTCGGGTCATTTGGAAAAAAAACAAAACGGTTTCACTGTGTAGGGAGAAACACAATCAAAAACTGAGGATCAAGGGGAAGGGTGGGGACTTAAAACAGCTGTCGATTGATTGTGTTTCCTGTAGGGAGGAGCCTCTCATCTCTCAGGCCTGCCGTCCTGGAAGATGACTAAGAAAAATCCCTTTTTCTCGATCATACCTTACAGGACACAGGCAGTTGAAGACAACTGGGATGTCCAAAAGCAATACATAAACAAGGGGTGGACAACACAACAAACAAAACAAGGGATAAATACCCAAACTTGACAGCTGGTTGTAGATCCCTATGGCCGCAGCCTGATCAGAAGAGGCTTGAGCATACACCTGGTAAAATTTGCAAATCTATGAAAAGGCCCACATGGCAGCTTTGAAATGCTGCGAAACAGATGCTTGATGCTAAAAAGCCCAAGAAACTCACACAGGTGGAGTGGAATGTGCCAGAACGGGAAAGGGAGGAACCTTATGCTACAGGGAATATGTTTGAACAATCACTTGTCATATCCACCTTGCAATGGTGGAAGCAGGATTTCCTCGGCGAGAGACTTTGGGAAGAACAAAGAGAAATTATAGGTCTAAAAGTAGGGTGTAGCTGACAGGTAAACATGTACAGCACAAACCACATCCAAACCCGTCTCTTGGATGCTTAGGAGCCAGACACAAAGATGGTAGGACAATTTCCTGGTTAAGGTGAAAGATCACTTTGGGCAGGAAAAAAGCCCTGGGTCTCGGAATAGTCTCAAAAGGGAGGCTTTTGAAAAGTGACAGCGCTGGATTGAGGTCCCACGGTATCATTGGAGAATGTCTAAGAGGAGCTATATGAGCAACTCCCTTATAAAATCCTTTAACCACTTGACATCCGCACTATAGCCGAATGACAGCCACAGCGCGGACCTGAATTTCCAGGAGGCCGCCATATGACAAGTCCTCAACATAGAAGACATCCATCACCTAATAACACCAGCAACCCCCCCCCCAAAAAAAAACCCCAGAGGATTGCAGTGAAGTAGGAGCTATATGAAGATCCTAACAGTTCCATTTGCCAGTGTCCAATCACCTGAAGGTAGCAACAAGTTACCCAGTCAGCTTTGCCAGTATTCTGTACTGGACGTTCAAAAACATTTCTGAGTTCAGTGCCGCTGGCTATAATCGGCAACATTGATCATTGTGTTCTGAAAGCGAGGGAAGGTTCTCCACCATGAGAACACAATAGAGTGGGAGCTATTCCCTCCATCCACCTTGAATGTGTGGAGTGAGAATCTGCCCATTTTTTTCTCCCCCATTCACAATTTATGACCTGCCTTACTTACCTGATAGCCAGTTTTCCTAAATCTTTACCTTGTGCACAGTGCATTGTACACTCCCAGCATCTTAAAGATGGGAATTGAGTCAGGTGTAGACATGATGTAACTCTAGTGAGCATGTGGCTGGAGGTACATCATCAGTGCCTGCCCTTTGGGCAAAGCAATATGATGGCGGACCCGAAAGAAGAGGATTACATGCCACCAGCAGGGATAGCAATGGAGTGATACAGGGAGCTCAGACCTTACATTGCTGTAGAAAAGCACACACAGCGACATGTCACAAAATGCAAGTATGCTGTGCATACTTTTTGGTAAATGCTGTCTATCACCTTTTAGAAGCCCATACACGGGAAAAGAAAAAAGAAACCCTGTAGGTCGGACTTTGGAAGCAGATTGGAACAACAATGTATTATCTTAAAAAAATGGATTTTATTGAACATAGATACATAGGAATAAACAACATAAAATTATAAAAGGAGGTATAGTCCATTGACGGCCATGCAATGGCCAGAAGAGACGGACGTTACATATACCCAAAGAGATTATATTTTAACAGTATGGCATCAGAAACATGTGTGAGCCCCTGTGTAGAGAATCCTGTGTAGACAGTGGCGTATGCCCGGATCAGCAAGATCTGTTCTATACCCACCAAAAAGTGTGTCCTGAGGAAGCGATCCAGAGAAACACGTTGACGCACAGGGGCTTATGCATGTTTCTGATGCCATACTGTTGAAACATCATTTCTTTCTTTGGGTATATGTAATGTCCGTCTCTTCTGGCCATTGCATGGCTGTCAATGGACGATACCTTTTTTATCATTTTATATTGTTTATTCCTATGTATCTATGTTCAATAAAATCCAATTATTTTAAGATAATACATTGTTGTTCCAATCTGCTTCCGAAGTCCAACCTACAGGGTTTCTTTTCTAATGAATTTTACAGATGTGGCACATCAGTGATTCACTTTAAAGTATTGAAGCCCATACACGGATCGAAATTTGTCCAGTTCAGCTGGGACCAGCAGCCGAATTTCTATCCATGTATGGGCAGGCTAATTGTATAGAAGTCGATTCACCTGCAGACTTTTGTACAAGCTATAGCCGGCAGCACTGATCAGTGTATTCTCATGGTGGGGAAGTTTCCCCACCATGAGAATACAATAACTCAGTGAGAAGGATTCCGCCATTAAACAATGAGTCTGTGGATGGGGGAATTGGGTTTTATTTTTCTTTCAACCAGCCCATATGACTAATGTATGGGCTTCCTTATACAAGGAACACAGCAAGTCAGCTTTACTTATTTAGAAACACCATTGCGCATATATATAGAATAGCAACACATATACTACCATCTACAGAGGAATTTCTGAACCTGGCACTATTGTGCGCACAGGGAGGAGATGAAGGGACTTTCTGCAAATAACCCTCTCTCAGATGAATCAAGATGCTGTTACACGTGTTTTATGTACCATTACACTGCACATATCCTACTTCGAGCAAAATAACTGCTGCAGAGGAATTCCTGAGTCCCAGGATTCGGTGTGCACAGCCAGGCAAGGACTGCAGATAAGCCTTTTCATCCAGGTGAAGTTTACTCCATTGAAGTTGGATGTACAAGAGGATGCAACAGCGGTCATTAACACCCTCTATAGCCCAGGGGGGTATTCATGTTAGTAGGTCTTGTGGGAGACCAAGCATCATGCTTACCTGCTGAAATTCTCTTTAAAAAATTGGAGGCACACAATGGGGAGGAAGAGATAATTAAGGAGCAGCATGGTTTTCCACCAAGCAGCAGAGGCAAATGGGAAAGAAAAAAAGCGAGGCTAGCGTTTGGCTTCAAGACAGGCTTCCGGAATCTATTTTCACCCTTTCCCTTCAAATGGAATGGCATTTAATAAATTGGAAATTAATAAACAGAACACAAACATCCTTCCAAATGTAGACTTAACATTGTTTAATAGAGCAATCCAACTTCAAATACTGTACAGTCAAGTGTAATATAGTACACTATATACTATTATAATACACTATTGTTACATTACAAATAAAAAATAAAATGAAAATTAGCACAGCAATCACAAAACAAAAATTAATGGCTGAATAAAAGCCAGTCCAATGAAAATGGTTAATAACCTATGCTTAGCAGAAATCACTCTAAAAAGGCTAACCTTCTACATATTTACACTACTTGTGTATCTACACATTGGATTTTGTGAATCTGTTTTTTTCCTTTCTAAAGTGCACCTCTTTCAAAAAAAAACAAAAACAAAAACAAAAAAACTGTAGTATGACGACAGCATTTTCTTGTTGCCTTCAGAAATTCTGAAAGCAGAATTTACACCAAATACTTTATATACAATTAAGTCTATTTTTATTTATTTTTTTCGCTGCCGTTTACAGAGGCATACCGGGCTGGTACAAAAGCTATATTTGATTTTGATCACAGTATAAATATTTTCCTTAATTTTGATCTATAAACTTTACTCTTTTGCATTCATGTATATGGTCATGGCAGTGTGTTAAATAGGTCCCTATATATTTCAGCTCAATGGGTACCATATTTGCTAATATCCATTAGAGGCCAAAGCCAACCAAAATTGATATTTCAGTTTTCTGCAGTTGCTGGCAAATTTAGTCACATGCTATATCCTAAAGACTCCAATGCCAAGAACAATCCAAAAAAATTCCAAGCCAAATGCCGCAGACACTATTAAAGCCAAACGATGGAGTCACAGTTCCCACTAATCTCTATAATGTAGAACAAACAGATGAAAAATGTATGATAGCAGAATTGTATATATATGTTTATGGCCTTATAGCAAGGAAGTGGTAGCACAAGCCTCTCCAAAATCTTGTGACTGGAATCTGAATTTCAGATTTAAGAGGATGGTAGTTTAAAAGTATCAGTTCATATCCAAAACTGGAAACTACCTACATTACACAAAACCTGGGCTTGCACATATCTGCAAATGCATTGAAGTGCTTTCATATGTTATTATTTCCAGAAAACACATATGCATACCAAGAAATCCTGCAAGCCTATAGATTGTTTGGTAAAGGTTCAGTAGAAATACCAAGGATAACCGACATCCATATAACTGCATTACGGCATCATTTCATTCCTACAGAACACTTACAATGTCCTAGAGTGGTTCCAACACACAACTTAGCCATTTATTTCTAGTGTTTTCTACTCTCTGCTCCAATTTCACGATCTGAAAGAGGTGGTTTGATAGCCACCATTTTGTCTCAAAAAAAAAAATCATTAAATTTAATTTTCTTACATGCACTAGTAAAAGGTGAGATAAGATTGGCTGATGTGAGAAAGGCATCTACTTTGCTCCAGCATTTATAGTTGTGTTTATCCCTCGGATCATCATCTTTCAGTTTCCCTTTTACAAAATTTACAGGTCAATTTAAAATTGATTTAATTGTTTTTCCATGATTTGCCTAATTTTATTGTAAATCTTAACCAATATAAATACAAATACATAAACACAGAAAGCTGTAATATCAAAGTGTGGTACAGAAATAGTAAAGATAATTCCAAAAATCTTGGCTAACTAAAGCAAAGAAAGACAATTAAAATTTGTAAACAGTTTGTGTTTTTTTTTTTTTTTTTAGGATTTGCCTTCAACAGATTTTATTCCAGTATAGATTTGTCTGTCTCCTCTACACATCTCACACTGCCAGCAGACTGATGGCAAGCCATTTTCCCTGAAAGCTTGCTGCTTCCGACTTGATGAAACTAGGGCACACCAACCCATTTCACAATTCTTTGCTCTTTTCTCTATTTCTTTCAATGAAAATTATGCTTTCCAAAATTAGGGTGGTGTAAACACTCAGGAACAAACTAGGCTTATTGTCTTTAAAAACTTACAATTGTTTTTCTATAAGCTTTCTAGGCAAATGCATTTATCCAAATAATGTACACAATGAAAACAAATTATGCTACTGTTCACTGTATCCAAATTCATTTGTTTTCTAATGCAGGTCACAACATGAAAGCAACAATCGTTTGTTTAATCTTAGGTAACAGCACATTAGCCTTTGTTCATAGATGTGTCTAAACATAAAAGAACGATTCCTATTGCCTGCAGCAAACAGATTTCTCTTTGCTTTCAATGTTATATGGAGACAATATGATAGCCTGCTTTGAGCATTTTTTTCTTCAGCTACTCTAATGTATAAAAACTCATATTTGAGTTTTTATACATCTCAGCAGTCTAAAATGCTTAGAATGTTGCCAGGATTGGCTAGTTGGAATCTCATTGGTCACAAGCACTTTGTCACGAAAAATATTTTACAAACTAGAAGATACCATCCAAACAACATTACTATGTGATGATCATATTGGTATCAGGTCAGGGTCAAAGAAACGTGGTACTGACCATTTATTAAAAAGTTACATGTTCACTGCTGATCCATCTCAGATGCGAAAAAAAAGTGTGAGTTGTTCACAGAAAAATCAGCACATAAAGAAAGAAAGAAAGAAAGAAAGAAAGAAAGAAAGAAAGAAAGAAAGAAAGAAAGAAAGAAAGAAAGAAAGAAAGAAAGAAAGAAAGAAAGAAAGAAAGAAAGAAAGAAAGAAAGAAAGAAAGAAAGAAAGAAAGAAAGAAAGAAAGAAAGAAAGAAAGAAAGAAAGAAAGAAAGAAAGAAAGAAAGAAAGAAAGAAAAGAAAGAAATCAGTCATTTTCAAACATCTCCTCCGAACTCATAAAGCAGCATTAGCATGCACAGATATTCTATGGTGAAACAAAAGATTGTGCAAGGCATGTCCTTTATACAAAGAGAGGGTATAATAGTTTCCTGAAGATGCTAATGTGGAAACAAATGAGATAAAATGAGCAGCCATTTCACTGTCTGCATTATTAGATTAGATCACAGTAAGGAACAAAAATATACTTGACACAGTGCCCCAACTACTCCGTAAAAGCTCCATACACACAGGTCGAATAACGGCCAAAATCAGCCGGTACATTAGAAACCATCCGCCTCGGCCCGTCCGTACAGGTGCTTGCCTGAAAGAAGCCGATCTCATGACCAGCATCTCTTAAACGACTATGCTAGAAAACCAGCTGCAGATCAGCACCTGCAGCCATCGGCTGCCAGCGCTGACCAGTGTGTTCTGGGGGGGGGGGGGGTAATCCCCCTGTCAGAAGACAAAAGCATAGTGGGGGGACCTCTGTACAAACATGACATACATAGTTAGTACAGCGACCTCCTCAGTTTTTTTTTTTACTGCCAGCTGGGTTCAATCAAAAAAAAAAAAAATCAGATGTGCTGGGTAGGGCTTGAAAAGTATAGCCTTGGCAACTTTCTGTGTAACCTAGCTTTCTAAAGAGGGAAGAAACCATTTAACCATGTACACCTGCCTCAGCCAATCAGAGAAAGCTTTGTATTCATCCAGAAAATACAAAGCTCCCTATGAATGGCTGAGCCACATTCAGCCTGACTCAAATTTGTTCCAAGTGTGGGAAAGCAAGTTTCTATCCCACCTATAGCACAGCGCTGTATACTGTATGTAATCGAAAGGCTATATACAGTGCCCATGCAGCACTGAGAGCCAATGCAGGTCATAGTGAAGTAGTTTGTTTGGACCATTTTGGTTCAAACAAACTATTTAAAACTTCATTAAAACCTGGAGACCACCTTTAAAGCCCAAAGGATACAATCCCTAAACTTTTAACTTTAATCATAATGGCTGCAAAGCAGACCTTGGCAAAAGGTGTGGGAATCGAAAAGAAACTAATACAGGTTAGGCAGAAAAAGTCTTGGACCCGATAGATGAGAAACTTTTAAAAGTATTGCATGGTTCTGTGCACAACTCCACGAACATTGCTGACTATCTAGACTTGTGTAAATAGACTAATTATGGGACTGAACTAACCCTGGGCACGCCCATGTTTTCCCTTTCTTGCCTTTGCAGTCTTCCCCCTTTCAGAGATCTGAATTGGCACAAGTTGCCTTTTTTTTTTACAAAGGCCCACACTGACCACAAACTATAGGTCAATTACCTCACATGAACAGACCAATTAAACACCTGTTTATGATATAGGTACTTGATATATGATTGTTTATAACTATAGGGTTTACTAAAGCTGGAGAGTGCAAAATCAGGCTCATGTCTACATAGAAACCAATCAGCTTCCATGTTTTATTGCCAAACCCCAAAAACCAGCTGAGGCTAGAAGCGGATTGGCTACCATGCACAGGTGCACCAGATTCTGAGTGCTCCAGTTTTAGTAAATCTACCCCTATAGCTCTTAAGTGATGTACCCAACTACAGCCATTTCTTATTATTTTTCTAATAGTTTTCTAACCCAGACATGTGGTGACCTGTTGTATTTACTATGAAAACAAAAACAAAAAATACAACAGAAATAATTTAACATGTGAAAGAACAACTTGCACTGGTTTCTGGATAAATACATGGGAGACATGGCACATGGTAGTTAAGGCCTGTTAAAAGAGAAAGTTTAAAGGCTAGACAGACAATAAAAGCACCATGCTAAAGGCAATACATGAAGGCATACAGCAAATGAAGGTGTATAGATCATAAGAGCGTCAAAACATTTGCTGCATCAAGCCCTGAATAGGCCCATCTCACAATGTGCAGAACCTTAAATCCTATTGGCTTAGACCAGGGATCTTCAAACTATGGCCCTCCAGCTGTTATGGAACTACACATCCCATGAGGCATTGTAAAACTCTGACATTCACAGACATGACAAGGCATGATGGGAATTGTAGTTCCTGAACAACTGGAGGGCTGGAGATTGAAGACTCCTGGCTTAGAACCTCGACAGGCTCCAGTATCATATACTGGGTTTCTCAAAGCAATAAAAACAAAGTTAATGCACTTGCAACCAAGATAATACACAAAACAAGTTTTAGGCCTCACACACACCAGACGTTTGCCCATCTCTCCTAGACACCTTTCTTCTTGGCAGAAAAAAAAAACCACCCGACACGAGTAAATGCGTATAAGCACACTTAGGCGCTTGGGCAATAATTCATTTCAGTGGCTAGAATAATTTATTATGGCCACTGATATAAATTAACATTTAAGTGCTCGACACAGCTAGCATTAACACACATTTACATGTGTCAAGCTTTTTTTTTTACGTCAAAAGGCTGCTGCTCCTGGATGCGCTGGGAGCGAGTTTGTTTTTTCTGCCTCTAAAAGCCTGAGTGCATGGACACCTAGGCTAACATGCAAGGGGCGTTTAGAGGGCAAAATTAACAAAAAAAAACACCCGCCAGACGCCCCCAACAGCAGCCTTAAAAACATCCAGTGTGCAGGAGGCCTTAGACTGCTCTTTCTTTAAAAAAAAAAAGAATAAAAAAAAAAAAAAAATACTATATATTTTAAAGTAACTGGAATGTTACAGGTTTATATTTGTCCAGGATACAAAAAAAAAAAATGAATTAGAAAACATCTCATTCACAATGTTGACTAAAACACAAAACATAATATGAAATGAAAAGCTGGACACCAATAGCAAAATATTTCAATGTCAAAGGTCGCAATACTCCGCTTTTCTAGTAAATCCACAAACTACTTATAGATGCCATAGGCAGATGGACAAGAATCCCAAAAATCCATCCATATGTAAACAGATTAAATAAGCTGTGTAAGCAAAATATAGGCACACTCAAATGTTTCCAATAGCAGAGATGCGTGTTTTGCTCATCATATATATTCCCTTGTTCCTGCCAGATCCAAAAGTGTCAAAGTATTACATATCCATTTCTTCTCTCTAGAGTTAATCCCCCCCCCCCCCCCAACAATCAAATTCATATCTACCTACCAATCAGATTCTACCATTCAAATCTGGATCTGATTGGCAACAAAGGGGGAATAATTCTTGGTGAGAAACCATTAGGCCCTCAATGACATATTTGCTATGTACAGTGTCATCACAAAATAGCAGTTTTACAGATTAGAATTCTGTCAACAAGAGAACACTCATGTATTTCCACATGATGCAAAACTGAAATCTAATTTATAAATTTCTGCCAAGAACTAATTTCACTCTTCAGTAGGGATACTACTGTAACCCATATAGTTGAATGGCTGTTAAGCTGACCCACTTGTCTTAATACTTTTTCAATCACTGATGAAAATACAAAGTCCTTACCTGTATACTTGTCCTGGATCAGCGACTCAGAAACAAGAGGGTCAGCATGACAGCCAGGCAAGCTGGCATCTTCAGAAAAAAAAAAAAAAAAAAAAAAAAGCTTAGCAATGGCAGCCTCCATTTTAATCCCATGACAGGATAAAGTGGAATTAAACTCCACTTTTTAACTTGTACCTACAGGTATGCCTAAAATAAGACTTACCTGAAGGTACAGTGAAAATATATCCTAAACTTGCGCTGCTTAGGAGATATTCACACAACATGCAGTTGGTGACGTCACCGGCACATACGATCTGAAGTGACGGCATACCACGCCGGACCTTCAAAGCACCGTGCCAGAGCCAAGGGCTGCGCAGGAGTGACATCATGACCCCGGCCACTCAAAGCAGAAGCCTGCAAACCCAGAAGGAAGACTGGGTGAAGATGGCAGCATTGGGAAGCCATGACAGCGCTGAGCTGGAAGGCTCCGTGTACAGGTAAGTCTGTCATAAAGTGCTAGTATGCGGTCCATATTAGTACATTATGACCTAAACCTGCAGGGGGGGCCATTGTTTTTTTTAAGTTCATCTGGCAGTTTGTTACTGCTTTAAATGGACACTATACTGAAAAAATAAGTAATAGAAGGGCAGAGACACGTGCCTGTCCTGGAGAAAATGTTGCTTGGGGGTCCCTCAAGGGTTGATGAAAGCTTGGCTTTTGCTTATGTCAGGTAAAAGTCTCTCCTGAAAAGGAGGATCAGGCAAACTGAGCATTTCTCTTCCTCAGATATTGTCATTATAATACAGGACTTATATAATCACATCATCATGGCACAGAGAGGTACTGTAAATGTAGGCTGAGCTGCGCATGTGTGGCTCAGTGTACATGAACACTGACATGCAAAGAGAAGCATTTATGACAGAAGAGACTATTTGGGTCTCTTCTGTTATAAAAATCCTGTGTCAGCATTTGAGTTTTCTCCTGGACAGAATTGCAGCCCATCAGCAAGACTGTTACCATAGGTATACGTTAAGAGTGTGTGTGTGAATATTTATAATATATATACACACACACACCACTAAGAGATATCATTTTTAACAATTGCAGAGAATATGCTTACAAGACAGAATTTCAGAAATAGCATCAGTTTAAGTCCAGGTTCACACTGGGCTGTGGGAATGAAGCCGTGCGAGTTCAGCTGAAGTCACACGATTTCACTCCCCCGTCAGCCCCGATTTCGGGCTGCGATTACAGAGACATCTGTGCAGGTTTCTGCACAGATGTCAATGTATATCACGGGCTGAAATCGCAAAAAAGTAGTACAGAAACTACTTTTTGAAAATCGCTGCAGCGCCGCAGATGCGGAGTCGCACGGATTAGGACAGTGCCATTGCTGGCAATTGCCGCCGTTTTGAAATGCGTTTTGACATGTCAAATCGCATGTCAAAATGCACCAGTGTGAACTAGGGCTCAAGGGGATTGTCAGGAAAATTGGAAATTCTTCATACAGCCACCCCATGTGGTAAAATCAAGAGGCCCCTACATCCCTATTACTGCTGTAAAAATAGCATTGTCACCACACCATTGTTGCATACATGACAGATTTAAGATTCCTTGTTTGATCGATTGTGCCACACCACCAGATATTATAGGCAGGTAAACCCGAAAGCTACCCATCTTGAGAAGCTGCATGTATATATCATGTTACTACAAGAATCAAATTTATTTTTGGAAAGAAATATGGGTAGCTACAGCTGCTGACATGCACTTAATGTAGGTTCACTGGCTGGGTCTGGCTTTAATATCTTGAATGCCTGACTCAGAAAAAAAACAAAAAAAAGCAGATTTAAAACCTATTAAAGTGGTTCTAAAGGCTGAAGGTTAAACTATTTCAGTGTACAGCTCCCCCCTCACCCCCCTTATACTCACCTGAGCCCTATCCAGCAATGGGAGAGAGCCTAGGCTCTCATGCACAGGTAGCTCTCTCTTCATTGGCTGAGATGCAACAGCATTAGCCATTGGCTTCCACTGCCATCAATCACGGCCATTTAGGAGGCAGCAAGGGCGGGGCTGAGCTTGCTGTGTCTTATAGACACAGAAAGCCAACTCGGGAGCAGCAAGGGGAGTGGCCCCAGAGTGCCAGCAAGGGACTTGAGAAGAGGAGGATCGGGGATACTCTGTGCAAAACCATTACACAGAGCAGGTAAGTATAACATGTTTATTAGAAAAATAAAAATAAATTCTTTACAAACCCTTTAAAGACAGGACATCTTAAAATGTCATATTAAAGCGGGGGGAGAGGGGTTGGAAAGGCAGTGGAGAGTTTTTTTAACCTTAATGCATAGAGTGCATTAGGGTAAAAAAAAAAAAAAATTTACACGGTGTGAATTTCTTTCCTGCAACCATGGACAGTGTGCAATTGTCTGCTCCTGGCAGGGGGAAGCCCAGTGGTGGAAGAAGACAGTGATTATTGCTAGTGGCTATAGCAGATGCTAGCGATAATCACAAGATAATCCGGCAGGCTGGTTGCACCCAGGTTAATCGATCAACTTGGGACATTCGGCCTGCCCATTAACAATTCGAATTTCGGCCGGTTCCTGATCAACTGGCCAAGATTCGAACAGTGTATGGCCAGCCTTAGACTTTAGAACCACTTTAAGCTTCCCCATTCATGCAGCCCTCACACATAAGGGTAATAGTGGAAAACTCGCCGTACAACTGCCCCTAAATGTGTGACTGATAGACATGTGAACATTGATTTTGAATAAAGTTTTACCTTTGTAAAAACAAAAAACAAAAAAAAAAAAAAGTGTGACTGACGAATGGGTACTCTTCACCTGTTGTGACTACAATCATAAGTAAAATATAGAACCACAAAAGGCACAGGAAAGCATCAATCATGCTCAACTGTGCAGTGCTGCAGTCTTTACTACTCTGCAGTATTGCGCTCTGCGCTGCTATCTATTTCAATGCTAAAGCTTTGGTAAGGGATCCATCCGTAATGACTTTTAGTGAGCAGCAGCACAAATTAAATGTGTGTAGTTAAGCCCAAAGTTAACAAAAGCTATGGAAGATTGACTAAAAAAAAAAAAAAAAAAGTTAATTTCACAAAAGTAGAAAATGCAGCAAGCCGCTGTTCAGTGAATTATAATTTACAGCACAGCAGATACCATGGAGCGCGCTTTAGGGTCACAGTTCACATCTGATACTGTTCCGATCTGTTTTTACTTTCTTCCCTGAATAATAGGAGCTACATGCTGAGGCTGGCAGTGTGCAGACAAAATTGGCTATGCTAGCTTTTTTAGGCAAGGCAAATCCTTATATAGGCACCAAACTAAGTGCACAGCACACTATATACAGTAACTATATACAGTGTAAGAATAGATTAACCAGTGTTCTGAATTGGCAACATTCTGCTTTCAGCCATCTGCTTTAAAAAAAAAAAAAAAATAATCACATCCTAAAGAAATGTCGAGAGGCAACATAGTTTCCACTCACCAGCTGTACTGGTAAATTTCCCAGGCCTTTTATGTTTTGATCACTAATTTAATAGCACAACACATGAAATCCTTGAACGTAAACCGGTCATTCATTTCAAATGTTTAACGCAAAAGCCCTAAGAAACACAACACAAAATTAAATACTTTAAAGTGGAAATAAACCCAAAGCCAAAAATGTAATATATTGCTGCTTACTAATCATTAGTTGTGGCTGCATTCATATTTTTTTAGGCTTTGGACAGTTACACACCTCCCGTATGAGAGTGCCCCCACTCTGGATGAATGAGTACAGGAGGCACCAGTGCACAGCACCATTGTTAATCTGGGGGGAGGGGATTGTTCAATGTACTTGCAGATTTAGATACACTAACAAATTGAAGCTAAACTCCAGTTTACTCCAGCTAACAAGCAGTTACAGCTGTTTTTTTTTGCTTTTGGGAATAAAGGTTTTACATTAATAAAAGCCAATCATTGTATTCTCCCCTGTCAGTAGTAAAAGGCATGTCTCAAAAGTGTAACCGCTACATCTGCAGGACAGCTTATTCTGTTGACTCACTGGCCAGATTCACCCAGTGAAAATAAAGGAAAGAAAGCTTAAAGTGGTTGAAAAACCCTCACATATAACCAGTGAAGTGAATAGCCTCAGATTATACACAGATGAAACAAATCCTCCTACATAAGTTTTACTTGTTTATTTGCATTACCCTCTTCCTTACAACCCTTCAAAAGTGCAAAATTGTGATAAAATCCTTCTGCATCTGTCAGGAGCAGAGAGGAGGGGATGGAGAGCTGCAGTTAGAGCTCTAAGACCCCTTTCACACTGAGGCATTTTTCAGGTGCTTTAGCGCTAAAAAGAACGCCTGTAAAGCGCCTGAAAAAAGCCTAATCTGCAATCCCAGTGTGAAAGCCCGAGTGCTTTCACACTGGGGCACTGCGCTGGCAGGACGTCAAAAAAGTCCTGCAAGCAGCTGCTTTGAGGCGCTTTAGGAGCGGTGTATACACGCTCCTAAAGCACCCCTTCCCATTGAAATCAGTGGGAAGTGCCTGCAAAGCGACTGGTTTACAACCACTTTAAAAAAAGAAAACGAACGCAGCCATCACATCTAGGAATAGTCAGCAACAATACAATAAATGTTTGCTTTTGGGTTTAATACCACTTTAAAATTTAATGTTTGTGATTCAAGGCCCCTTTCACACTGCTGCGACTTGAAAGTTGCACGATTTCAGGAAATGACTGTGTGAACTTGGTCTATGGACCGCAAGCTCGCATCAAAGTCAGACCAAAGTAGTACAGGGACTACTCTGAAGTCGCACAGATATGAATGGTACTCATTGTAAAACATGGGGTACGACTTGTCATGAGACTTTGCATTTCCAAGTTGCAGGACAAGTCACACAAGTGTGAAAGGGGCCTTAGACACTTCTGAGGAACTGACTTGAAAAAAAGTCAAAGTAGGGCTTCCAACTTTTCTAATCAGCAAGCTTGTTACCAGCGTCTCAAAAAAATAGCCAGCGGCAGCCAGGCAACTAGTGTTCTTAGGACTTGTTTACATGGCAACTGCATCAGAAGTTTTTTTTTTTTTTTTAAGTTAATGGGAATTCCAAAACTTAAGAACTAATCAAAAGCACCTCTAAAGAATCTCAGAAGCATCAAATACGCACTGACTGCACCTGTTGCATTTCACCATCTACAAAAGCACTTAGAGGTAGGTCAGCAACGGGAGCACCAACATTTCTATCACTACAGATTTCCTTTTAAGAACTTCGAAAGGTTAACAAGGTACCCCCTTTAGTGAGGAAAATAATTGTCCAAAATTGCCCACACATACACAGGGAGAATTTTAGTTCATCAGGTAACCTTCCACAGTGGTAAAAACTCAAAACTACAAAATGAGATCAAGATTTTCTATAATACTTTGCATAACTACGATTGTACAGATTAGAAAAGATGGACCTGTTCACAACTGAATTCTGTAAATCATATAGAAGATGAGGGGGGGATGAAATCAGGTGTGATCTTAATATTTCCCCTTTACAGGCTAGAATATGAAAGCAAATCTATAAATTCCTTGCTATAGACAACATCACATCTCAATAACTTACTGAAAAACTAACATAACAAGCTTGACCCGACAGCCTGTAGCTCAGTGTTTGCAAAGATATATTTAAGGCAGCCAATCACATATGATCAATAAAAGGAAGCCATTTTCTTGGAGTTAATTGGTAAGCATATGGGAATTAGAAACATCCCAAGTCGTGGCATGATGCTTCTTTTGGTCTTATTATGGAAATGACTGTTCAGGTAACCCAACTGACACATTTTACCCTTAGACTGCACAGAACAATGCAAGATTTTCTCCAGATTCATCATAACTTTTAGGGCGTTTGCCAGCAGAGAACCACATTTTAGCATCGCAGGCATCAATAGTGCTGTTAATAAGAACTGTTTATTAATTACATTTTTTTGTCACGTGGAAGCTAAAATAAACCAAGATTTTTTTTGTGTAACCCCCAATTACACACATTTTCATGCAGCGAAAAGGAGTTTAATATTCTTTTAAAGAATTATGCAAAGGACTATTTCACACCGTGGCCCAGCCATCATTCTACATATTTATACATATATATATATATATTTTTTTTCTGTATAATCTTTTTCTTGTTATAACCACCTCTGAGCCATCATGAATGATCCATGGGCTCAGTTACATTGGCTATTTCTGCATCTTGGCTGTCCATCTCTTCTGGATCTGTTGAGGCTGATGATCGAATTTTAGGCCTCACAGCGGATGTTGATAAGGAACCTTCCTTATTACTGTCTGAAGCTACACGACTTGTGTCCACAGTCACAACTGAAGGACCGCTCACAGGCGTTGAAGAAAGACATTCTTTTTTTTGAGCGATATCTGATGACCCGGTCACTGGCTCTGCATTTTGATCCCGTAAGTGCTTATCCATTGAAGCTTGGATGGAAGAAACCATTTCTTGCAATTTTTTCCGCTGAGCCTCTATTATGCTGGGATCAAGTTGCCTGCTATCTCTCATTGTAACTACACCAGGAGCTACTCGGATCAGTTCGCCGTCACTAGCTTTTGAAGTAAAAGAAGGATCATATATTGGAGTACTGTTGAAGCTTGCTGTAGTGCTAGGCTTTGATGGAGCTCTTGTTCTCTGACTATGTTCTGGACTACCTGAGGCGGTTCCTAGTGAGTGCCCTTTGCCTTGAAAAGCGGTTACATTGTGATGCTGCTCAGACGACTTCTTTACCACACCACCGCTGCCAAGCTTCATCAAGCCATGTGAGGGACTAGATTCTCTGCTTCTAGAAGACGCTTCGGCACGTACTTGGTTCAGTGCTTCTTTGACCAAATCTTCAACTTCAGGACCAATAGGGAAATGCCCTGCTGCATCCACACAAAGTTCCAACCTATCTTCAGCAGCATTGTAGACAAACGTTTTATTAGGCAAGTAGGGAAATGTACAATGCTTTCCGTCCACCACTCCTAAAAAAAAATAAAAAAAATAATTGCATAAGAATAATATAAAGCGCGTGGTTTGCATAAAAGAGATGAGGTATCACATTTGATTTAGCTATATATTTAAATTTTTTGTATATCTTCTACTTTTATATTTTGAAATGGTGGATGGTCAGGTAAGTTTCCTTTGAATTAATGCAGAACTACACTTATACTGTGAGCAGGTAGCCTTTTTATTGCAGAAGAAAGATGCAATGTCTCTTCTACACCTACCCAACTGCTCACATCAATCCCCCAAATGTCAACTGAGCTGCACGTGCACAGCTCGGCTTACAGCAGCCCAATCCCTGTGTGCCAGAATGACTAGATTTCTCTGCATGAGTGACATCGTCCCATGCCAGCACACAGGACAAGATGTTGGAACAGGACCATTGGAAAGAAGAGTATTGATCCTTTCAGTTCCAATTTGTGTTCTAGGCTTCAATTAAACCTTGGCCTCCCATTAAGAAAAAAAAATAAATTAAATATGCTGTTCCCTTAGTCCCCCTGCAAAGTCTAAGGTTCTAAACAAAGGGGCAGTTTACTAACCTTAAAACTTTATAGGGGTCGGACTGTGCCTAGTGGGAGTAGAAAATTCCCCATCGTTGGTGTCAGTGGGAGGAGGAGTAGTGCCCCATTAATGGTGTGAGTGAGAGGAGGAGTAGTGCCCCATTAATGGTGTCACTGGGAGGAGGAGTAGTGCCCCATTAATGGTGTCAGTGGGAGGAGTAGTGCACCATTAATGGTGTCAGTGGGATGAAGAGTAGTGCCCCATTAATGGTGTCAATGGGATGAAGAGTGGTGCCCCATTAATGGTGTCAATGGGATGAAGAGTGGTGCCCCATTAATGGTGTCAGTGGGAAGAGTAGTGGTGTCCCATTAATGGTGTCAGTGGGATGAAGAGTAGTGCCCTATTAATGGTGTCAGTGGGAGGAGGAGTGGTGCCCCATTAATGGTGTCAGTGGGAGGAGGAGTGGTGCCCCATTATTGGTGTCAGTCACTAACAAGAGCTGCAAGTGAGAATTTTGATGTAGGGTAGCCAAACGGTCTACTAAGTAGTGCAAGGAGCTCCTGTTTTAAAAGCAGTAGTAAACCGTGGCAGTTTAAAAAAAAAAACGAAACACCTGTAAGGCAATTGTATAATGTGCTAGTACGCATCGCATACTAGCACATTATGAAATACCTTAGAACGATGCCCGCCAGTGGCACACTGTTACAGCTGACAGGGCATTCATCTTCCCCCGATATTTCTTCCGGGTCTGCAGGATCTGGCTGTATGAATTGCCGGAGCCACAGTCACGTCACTCCTGCACAGTAGGCCAGACCTTTAGCGTGTATGTGCCAGTGACATCGCCAGCTGCATCAAGGGTGAATATCTTCTAAACGAGGCTTAGGTAAGCCGTCTTATAAGCTTACCTGTAGGTAAAAAAAAAATCAAAGTTCCCATGGCCAAGCTCGACAGGGCAAAAGAGACTGTGGAAGGCCACAGATTTTTTGTCCACTGGGTCTATGAAGGCTGGCGCTTCAACTTGAAATGTAAGGGATTTGTTGAGGCTGGAATCAGCCAGATCCAGCCAAAATACTTTCCACTTTTTATAGTAGGCATTTTTCACTGGGTACTGCTGCACAAACCTCCTGGGAAGTGTATTCACTTTGTCTGGCCGTGACCAGACTGTGTTTAAAACATCTTGTACTAATAAGTGAACCTGAAAAGGACCTAGTAGGTTACTTGAACTTGGGAAGAGAGATTCCATACTGGTGACCTTAGGTTCAGCAGATGGGAACGGATCTAATTTCAAACAGCAGCGCACCTCTTCCACCAGAACCCTAAGGCTGTTTTCACACTGCGGCGGTGGGGGCGTCGGCGGTAAAACAGCGTTATTTTTAGCGTTGCTTTACCGGCGTTTTTGCGGCGGTATTCGGACGCTAGCGGTGCGGTTTTAACCCCCGCTGGCGGCCGAAAAAGGGTTAAAACCGCTCGCATAGCGCGGCTATAGCCGCGCTGCCCCATTGATTTCAATGGGCAGGAGCGGTGAAAACATCTCTCCTTCACCGCTCCAAAGATGCGGCTTGCAGGAGTTTTTTTCTTCTCCTGCCAGCGCACCGAGGGCTTTCACACTGAACAAACAGTAGCGGCTGTTTTGGGTCGGTTTGCAGGCGGTATTTTTAGCGCAGTAACGCCTGCAAACCGCCCCAGTGTGAAAGGGGCCTAATGGTTTCTTTCAGCTTAGAAGAGACCAAGGATGACTGCCCATTCTCCCAGGAGGAGTTCCAAGACTTCGAGGATTCACTTTCCACTTCGTTATCTTCTTCCTTGGATTCGCTGGGCAGTCAAGTATGTGAATCAAGGTAAACCCAGCATAACAGGTAAGAGAGGTTTAAAAAAAAAAAAAACAAAAAAAAAAAAAACACAAAAAACAAAAACACAAGCGAAGATTGAAGATCCCTAACAGTTCTTGTTTGTTCAACCATTGCCAAAAAAAAAAAAAAAAGTTACTGTATGTATAGTTTACCACATGTCAGTGCTGATCTCCTGATTACCTAGCTGTCTCTGGCTTCAAAGCTGAGCTACAGTTAAACCGTTAGATACACAAATATAATAGATATACAGTAGGTGAACTGTTTTACTTAGCAGGATGCGTCATTTTGTTTGGCTAGTATTGTAATCCAAGCACCCCTGCTAGACAACAGAGTCTTGGTCCTTACAGAGAATTACTCTGCTGTCAAGCAATTCAGCAAGGTCCAAGATGCACCATAGCCTGTGATTGGACATGCACAATGATGTCATTGGACAAGCACAATGATGTCATTATCACTGTGGTCTTCCCACCTTTGGCATGTTCTATTTTAAAATGAAAGCAATTTACAAAGCAATAGAGAATGACTAGCTTGGTGTGGACACTTTCATGACAGAGAGGTATCTATATGCTAGTTCTACGGAAAACACAATAAAAATACATATCTGAAGTGTTTTTTTTTTTTTTTTTCTTTTAAATGTCTGAAGTGCAGTTTTAATACAGTTTCTTACTGAAACACATATGCAGCATGCGAGGGCAGAGCCCCTGGTCTGTAATTGTTCCAGGTCAGCAGTAGCTCAGGAAGCACTGACCTCAAAGGCGCAGGATGACAGCTAGGCAACCAGCACTTGAAGTCTGCAATCATGATTATTTTTCATTACATACATTCACTTTCAGTAAAGCTAGCATTTGCCATTAATAACGATGAGCAGAATCCAGAAACATTATTAAACCTC
Organism: Lithobates septentrionalis; assembly: GCA_037952835.1. Lineage (NCBI taxonomy): Eukaryota > Metazoa > Chordata > Amphibia > Anura > Ranidae > Lithobates > Lithobates septentrionalis. Next base: position 455,164 of record JBBDGP010001229.1, on the reverse strand, counting down.
AGTCAATGTCCCCCATCTAAAATGAGCAACGTAGCACACTGTAAAGACATAGTATCAACGTACCCATGTTTTTCTTCATAATATTGTAAAAGACACCTCCCTGCTGGAACAGATGTGGAAGTCCTTTAGCATAAGACCAAACATCTTCCCCTGCAAGAGAAAAAAAAAAAAATACAAAAAAAATTAGTAACAGCACTAACACAGACCTGTTCACTTACACTAAACATCTTCCCCTGCTCAAGTATATAGAAAGTATTCTCAGGAGAGAAAGAGGTAGATACCAATATGAGCTGGAGTGTCTTTCTCCATATTTTCGTTTACTAGACGTGCACTGCCGAAAAATGTGGGGTTTTTTTTGGGTCATTAGTTCTTATCGCAATTCATAAATCCGAAAATTCGTAAATGCAAAAATAAGAAAGAAAATACAAAAGAATAACTAATAACTATTATCGGTATTGGAATTTCCTTTTAAATTTGGCGGTTAGTGAACGTACTGAATACGAATATACCCGAAGTTACGAGTTATCTGAATCAGCGAATGCCGGATCTAAACAAATGGAACGGAACAAATAATAAAAAGTTATTGTTTATTATTAATTGGTTACATTCCATTCACTTAGAGCCCTTGCACACTGGGGCGGTTTGCAGGCGCTATTGCGCTAATAATAGCGCCTGCAAACCGACCCGAAAGTGCCGCTCCTTGCATTCCAGTGTGAAAGCCCCGAGGGCTTGCACACTGGAGCGATGCGCTGGCAGGACGGTAAAAAAAGTCCTGCCAGCAGCATCTTCGGAGCGGTGAAGGAGCGGTGTGTATACCGCTCCTTTACCGCTCCTGCCCATTGAAATCAATGGGACGGCGCGGCTATACCGCCGGCAATGCGCCTCTGCAGAGGCGCTTTGCGGTGGTATTTAACCCCTTCTCGGCCGCTAGCGGGGGGTAAAACCGCCCCGCTAGCGGCCGCATACCGGCGGTAAAACGCCGCTAATAATAGCGGCGTTTTACCGCCGACGCCACCCCCCGCCCCAGTGTGCAAGGGCTCTAAGATACGGAATGCGTTATTTCAGATAATTCGGAACTTCGGATAAATCCATATTCGTTACGTTCACTAACAGCCAGATTTGATAGGAAATTCCAATACCTATAATTTAATAGTTAGTAATAAATAAGTTACTAGTTATTTCAGATATTCAAATTTGCCAATATTTTCAGAAAAATTTGTTAATTTCGATAATTCCGAATTAACAGATTTGTCGAAATTTATAACGAAACAAAAATTGCACATCTATTATTTACCTGTCCAAATCAGGCCATTGTGCAAAACTAGGAACACAGAATATGCCTTAGGGGGAAAAAATTTAAAAAAAAGATAAAATCACATACTGTATTTGGAATATCCTTAGAGTTCAAAATAGTCATGAAAAAAACAAAAAAAAAAAAACTTACACTGACTTGAGCAAAAACACATTCTGCACAATGGTAACTTTGAAATTAAACACACTTTCACTTGTTACATATGCAGTATTACTATAAGAAATACTCATCTTTATCCCACTGGCACGCAGAGCGGCGATCGGGGGCAAGGCGTGTCAATGACACAGCCCATCCCCGAGTGGGGTAAAAAGCCATTGAAAGCGGCTCCTTACCACGTGACCGGCTGTGTCCAATCACAGAATGTAAACAATGCGCGGTAACTAGCTGTTACCAGGTTCTCATCCTCACACACAATGAGGAGGAGATTGTGATGACAGCTAGTTACCGCCCAAATCACATTAATTGCCCCCCCCCCCAGTAATAAAGAGGACCTGTCACCAGTCCAGAGTACCCGTCTCCCGCCCATCAGAGTACCCATCTCCAGCCCAGAGTACCCAAGTACCTATTTCCAGCCCATCAGAGTACCGGTCTCCAGCCCATTAGATTACCTTATCTGCAGCCCATCAGAGCACCTGTCTCCAAGCCATCAGAGTACCCCCAGTACCTATCTGCAGCCAATAAGAGTACCTGAGTATCTGCAGCCCATGCCTCATAGGATATACGTTGAGGTGTTTGCCTTCTAGGGCCGAAACAACTAAAGTTGTCAACTTTTTTCACAATCGATTAATCGGCCAGCCGATTAGTTGGGCTGCATGCAAAATGCATTATTTCTTTACATATCAGGAAATATACAGTGCAGCACACATACAGCTCAGTACACCGTCCAATACATGTCAGTTCTCAGTAAGTGCCTGATAACTTGTAAATGTGTGGGGAGCAATGCCTCATGGGACATTTAGTCCTGGGCAGGAAGTGAGTGGTTCTTAAGGCAGAAGGTTTTTTTTTTTTTTTTTAACCTTGCTATAGGGGTGCTCTATACTATACTTTGCAGCTTGCTTTTGAGGCACTCCAAAGGCAGAAGGAGCCAGAAGCGTCGGTGGGAGACCCCAGAAGAGGAGAATCAGGGCTTCTCTGTGCAAAAGTCATTGCACAGAGCAGGCAAGTAGAACATGTTTGTTAATTTACCATGGTTTCCTATGGGACACGTTCACATCTATGCTTTTTTCAGCCCTTTTTTTGAAAAGGGTCAAGGATTTTCTTTAACGCAAAAGGGTGCTTTTTTGGTAAATACCAATCAATGGAGAAGCTGCAGAAAAGCAGGTAGTGCGTTGTTGCCGCAATTTGCGGTTTTTAATCTGCCCAACAACAAATTGTCCAAAAGAAAGCATAAAAAATGCAAACTGCAGCAAAATCAGATGTGTAAAAACATACAGCAAAAAGCACTGCAGAAACAGATCAAAAGCAAACTGCATAGATGTGAACCGAGCCTTATGTTGGCCACACATATTCTCATCCAAAAATCGATACTCGTACATATTTGCTGAATGAAAGAATTTCGTTTGAAAATTTCATTTGCTGTTAACATTCAGTTTTAAAAAATGAATGTAATTTCTGAACAAAAAACACACACACTGTCCATAAATTCCTTTGACCAAGAAGTTTCTACTCTGCTCCTTCGAATTTTCCCATCACTGTGGGTGAAAACGAGCGTCGATTTGACCCCATTAACAATTAAAAAAATCGAACGAAGGCTCTTAAAATTACTTTTTTTTGAAGGAAGACATGGTTTTTGTATGGCCAGCATAAGCGACAGCAGGCGCAGGTAGCTTTTATCAAGCCACCTGCCTATGAGAAGGGAGTCTGTCATACATAATATATTACAGGACGGGTGAGGACGCTTACTGGGTTCCTGGTCCTCCACCATCCCAAGTCTGATATATGCCCAAACAGTAGCGGCATGTACCCGCCTAAAGCAGAGTTCCAGCCTTAATTTTTTTAAATTAAAAGTCAGCAGCTACAAACACTGTAATTTCTGACTTTTAATAAAGGACACTTACCTGTCCGGGGAGCTTGCGATGTTGGTCCCCCGAGGCCGATCCGTCCATCAGATCAGGTGCAGGCGCCGCCATTGTAACTAATGGCTTCACTGCCCATTTCCTACTGCGCCACGCTTTGTGAATGGCCAGCTTGTCTTCTGGGACACACAGGTCCCAGGAGACAGTGGGGGGGCTCACCACACAAAAGGATTTGACGTCCTGCGCCGCAGCCCGGATGGATCGGAAGTACACTAATGTTCTTCATAAAAAAGGTAGAAAGCAAACAATTTTTTTTTTTTAAATATCCAAAAACGAGGCGTGGTCTTTCATTAAAGACCACCTCAAAAGTGGGTGGATCTCCGCTTTAAGTCGTGGGAGACTAAACTCCCGCAAAGCAGCTAAAGCTGGTGAAGTACAATCTAAGATCCAGCAATACTTTACAGCAGCAAACAGACAAGGCTCTGGGAGCAAGATGGCGGATACACGAGGCCAGGCTACCGAGACTTTGTCAGACCTCTTTAACAATCAGGACGGGAGCGGACATCCACCCAGAGGTTCAGTGGGCACCGGCACTGGAGGGTCGGCTTTCTCTCCAGCATGAAGGCTTGGCATGGTCTCGTATGGGGGGGAAGAGATGAACCAATGACATTAATACAGGTGCTTCCCATGAGAGCAGATATAGAGGCTCTTATCTGCAGAGTAGAAGATTCCCATCGTAAGGAAGTACAGATCGTGCATGGAGAGAAGCAGACACTCTCTGACCGCCTTACAACTGAAGAGACCACGACCTGTGATCTAGAGCGGCGGGTAACTGACCTGGAGAGAGACAAGGCTAGTCATGTGGAAATGGCCATAGTATTGGAACTACAAGATTTGGAGGATCAGAGCTATATACAAGATTTTAGTAATAAGAATGATATCATTAGCAGTAATCAGCATGGATTTATGAAGAATCGTTCTTGCCAAACCAATCTATTAACCTTCTATGAGGAGGTGAGTTGCCATCTAGATAAAGGAAGGCCCATAGACGTGGTGTATCTGGATTTTGCAAAAGCATTTGACACAGTTCCCCATAAACGTTTACTGTACAAAATAAGGTGCGTTGGCATGGACCATAGGGTGAGTACATGGATTGAAAACTGGCTACAAGGGCGTGTTCAGAGGGTGGTGATAAATGGGGAGTACTCAGAATGGTCAGGGGTGGGTAGTGGGGTTCCCCAGGGTTCTGTGCTGGGACCAATCCTATTTAATTTGTTCATAAACGATCTGGAGGATGGGGTAAACAGTTCAATCTCTGTATTTGCAGACGATACTAAGCTAAGCAGGGCAATAACTTCTCCGCAGGATGTGGAAATCTTGCAAAAAGACCTGAACAAATTAATGGGGTGGGCGACTACATGGCAAATGAGGTTCAATGTAGAAAAATGTAAAATAATGCATTTGGGTGGCAAAAATATGAATGCAATCTATACACTGGGGGGAGAACCTCTGGGGGAATCTAGGATGGAAAAGGACCTGGGGGTCCTAGTGGATGATAGGCTCAGCAATGGCATGCAATGCCAAGCTGCTGCTAATAAAGCAAACAGAATATTGGCATGCATTAAAAGGGGGATCAACTGCAGAGATAAAACGATAATTCTCCCGCTCTACAAGACTCTGGTCCGCCCGCACCTGGAGTATGCTGTCCAGTTCTGGGCACCAGTCCTCAGGAGGGACGTACTGGAAATGGAGCGAGTACAAAGAAGGGCAACAAAGCTAATAAAGGGTCTAGAGGATCTTAGTTATGAGGAAAGGTTGGGAGCACTGAACTTATTCTCTCTGGAGAAGAGACGCTTGAGAGGGTATATGATTTCAATTTACAAATACTGTACTGGTGACCCCACAATAGGGATAAAACTTTTTCGCAGAAGAGAGTTTAATAAGACTCGTGGCAACTCATTACAATTAGAAGAAAAGAGGTTTAACCTTAAACTACGTAGAGGGTTCTTTACTGTAAGAGCGGCAAGGATGTGGAATTCCCTTCCACAGGCGGTGGTCTCAGCGGGGAGCATTGTTAGCTTCAAGAAACTATTAGATAATCACCTGAATGACCGCAATATACAGGGATATGTAATGTAATACTGACACATAATCACACACATAGGTTGGACTTGATGGACTTGTGTCTTTTTTCAACCTCACCTACTATGTAACTACTATGTAAGAGCCACAATAACAATTTGCGACTCCGTGGCCTCCCAGAAACCGTAGACCAAGAGATCCTCAGTGACAAGGTAAGGGGCATTTTCCATAAGCTGCTGGGCGATGCTATTCCTACCAATATGAAATCGGATAGGGTGTATAGAGCACTGGGGCCTAAAACTACAGAACCTACGAGTGATCTCCCACCTCCACCATTACATACATAAGGAGAGACTTTACTTTGGAAGGCTTGGGAGGCAGGCTTAGTGGAATTGGATGGTGTTAAAATATTACCCGACTTATCAAGAGCTACATTACAGCATAGAGCCCTACTTCGTCCAATCTTGGACCGGATATTGCAATCTGGTTGTACATATCAATGGAGGTTCCCGATTTTGGTTGCAATAAGAAAAAAATCTTCCTTTTTTACACTTAGATCACCTGATGAACAAAGGCATTAAGGGGGGGGAAAAAAAAAAAAAGGGAAGAAGTGGTTGGAGGGTGGTGCCCCCTGGTTGGTCTCTTGAGGTGTCTGGATGGTGAGGGAGGCCCGAGGAAGTGCGTGAGGGGAGTAGTGGATGGTGACAGGTGATGGAGAGATGGATGAGGTGAATGAGGGGAGAGATAGAATGGATTATTGATGCCTGGGTTGGCTGTGTTGGGAATAGAGTGGGTGAATGGGAGTGATCTGGGTAGGGGACGGAGGACCTGGGGGCTCCATCAGAATACGGGATACGGGTCAGACGCAGGAGGCTATGGGGTGGGGGTCTCACTTTCAATTAGAGAGATATAGATTACGGGCAACGGGTGGGGGACCTTGGCAAGTGTTGAAAGAGCTAATGTGTGAGACACACTGTCCCCCCCTCATATTACCCTTAATCCAACAACAGGAAAAAATGGAGCCAAGTATAATATAGAAGATGGGTGACCACGACCCTCAACTCCTACCTAGAGAGATCAGAAGATGGGTTTATTAGGAGGGAGATTTACAATGGTGAGAGGATAGGGAAGTATATAGATGAGGTTAATAAGTAGAAATTCCAAAATGCAAGTGATAAGAGTATTCCCTAAGCGTTCTATCCTCGCAATATGCAAAGAAAGCCTTCCTGCCATTGCTGTTCTATATGTCAAAACATGTACGACTGGGCTTAGAAACACTTTAAGATTCCCCAAATACATAAAGACAACAGAGAAAAATGAGAACCGAAAGTATCAATGACAGATAGACCAAAATAACACAGTCAACAGGTTCAGAGTATAGGATGAATCAACAACTTTTAATCACTGAGCAAACATCTGGCCTTGTAGCGGTTACATGAGAGATGACAACCTTGGCCTTTACTCAATACCGCCTGCAACCATCATCTATGACAGCCAGACCTTTAAGTCAACTTGAATCATGTATACAAACTTAGGCTGTACTGAACACACATTCTGTCAATAACATCTTCATTCATCCCAAGTTAACAATGTCTGAGACCCGGGGTGAAAATATCTAGTGAGTGCTCGTGTGTTTGGAGTTCCAGCTATAGATATCACGTTTGGCAAGAAACACCAGGAAAGCATAACGAAACTGTTGTGAAGCACTTTATACAATATTGATATCAGTGTGGGGGACTTGACAATATGCCATTTTAGGCCCGGTTCACACTGGTGCGACACGCGCTCCGACTTTGAGAGCATGTCACATGACAAGTTGCGCCACATTACTTGCAATGGAGCTGTTCTAGTAGGAAAAAGGTTCCTGCACTACTTTTGGACCGACTTTGGCATGACTTGTATTGACTTGCAGACCGCTCATCTACTGCGGTAGAGCGGCCACTCTGTGCCAGATCACGTATGTGATCTGACACTTCCGGGTCTGGGGCACACGCCACTGGCAACCCGCTCCCACTGTATTTCCACACAGCAGGAGCCCAGCAACAGGTACTGTGGACTCAATGTCCGGTGGCACCCGCCGATTACACAGGGCACAAGCAGAACGACAATCTGCCTATGTAAACAAGGCAGATTGTCATTCTGTCAGAAGGGAAGGCACTAATCCTATATTTCTGATAAGAAGGAAAACGGATACATGTCTTCCCCTAGTCAGAGCACCTTGCCCACAGTGAGTAAGCACAACCTAAGCACACAGTTAACCCTTTGATTGCCCCTGAAGTTAACCCCTTCCCTGCCAGTGTCATTAGTACTGTGACCGTACATATTTTTTAGCATTGATCACTGTATTAGCGTCACTGGTCACCAAAAAGTGTCAGTTAGGTGTCCGATGCAATATCGCAGTCCCACTATAAGTCACTGATCACAGTCATTACTAGTAAAAAAAATATAAAAATAAACAAATAGAAATATCTCAAAGTTTGTAAATGCTATAACTTTTGCGCAAACCAATATACACTTATTGGGATCTTTTTACCAAAATTATGTAGCAGAATACACATTGGCCTAAATTGATGAAAAAATTCGATTTTTTACATTTTTTTATTGGGTATTGGATTTATAGCAGAAGGTAAAAAGATTGACAGCCTTTTTTTGTTAATAGCGCAAAAAATTAAATACCAGAGGTGACCAAATACCACGAAAAGAAAGCTCTATTTGTGGGGGGGGGGGGGAGAAAAAAAACAAAATTTTATTTGGGTACAGCTTCACACGACCGCGCACCTCATGGTTTGAGTAAGCGCTAACTTTAGTGCGAAACACGTTACCTTTCTTGTTCCTGTCATAACTGATGTAAAATTTTAATGCTTCAATAAAGATACCAAGGAGTGCAGCAATATTCCGGATTATGCATATTACTGAATCTCACAGACGAGCTGTGCAGCACCCTGGGTTCCAGTTCACAACATGTGAGAGTCACTCACCTAGAGCGGCATTTCTTTGGCTTTACTGATCCAACCACCATGGAAAGCAAATATAGAACACATTTGAGATTACATTTCAAGACCCTGCAACTGGAATAAAGGGTGTTTTTGTGCAGTGATCTGGAGTTCAGCTCTAAAGAAAAGTTGTCACAATTTGGCTCAGCCAATAATCGAACACGGGGGTCGGCAATCCATCAATCGTGAGCAGGCGACAGGTAGCTCACAAACACGTCCCTGCCTTGCCGACCCTCCAGTGCTTTTCCCTAGAGCGGCGCAGGCTCAGCCAATACTAGGCTACAGAGGCAATCCCTGTACCACAGCTGCATGTATACAAGGGGCTTATGCAAGCTTCTGGAATAGCTTGGGCAGCTTTGGCTCTTCTCTGAACAAGCCTGAGTTCTCCCTCGGAGTTTAGTATACTCAACCCACTAGCCCCCGCTTCGATCCATCCAAGGCACTTGTGGGTGATATCATGTGGGATGGACAAAAGGAGGGCTGGCGGGGGATCAGAGCTCTGCTACAGCAACTTCCCTGCACTACTCTGTATCAGAAATCAACATATGTGCCCTGTTGCCATTACAATACCATGCCCTCATGACACCCACCTTCCCCCCCAGTACCGTGCTCTACTGACCCCTTCCCCCCTCCCGTAGTACCGTGCGCTCCTGACACAACCCAACACATGCTCTCAACACCCCCCCCCCCCAACACCGTGCTCTCCCGACACCCCCCAATACCATTGCTCTCCTGACACCACCACCCCCAAATACCATTGCTCTCCTAAACCCCCTCCCCAATACCATTGCTCTCCTAACACCCCCCCCCCCCAAATACCACTGCTCTCCCAACCCCCCCCCCCCCCTCAATACCATGCTCTCTTGACACCTCCCCAACACCCCCCCCAATACCATTGCTCTCCTAACACCCCCCCCCCCAAATACCATTGCTCTCCTGACACCTCCCCAATACCATTGCTCTTCTAATAACCCCCCCCCAAATATCATTGCTCTCCTAACACACACCCCCATTACCAGTGCTCTCCTAACATCCCCCCCCCCCAAATACCATTGCCCTCCTGACACCCCTGCACCATACCTTCCTGATCCTACACGGCAATCTTATAAAGTCGGGCAGATAATGTGGCACAACCATCAGAAGTAAAAAAAAAAAAAAAAAAAAAAAAACCCAAACCAAAATATTCAATTTCTTGGCTAGTTAATACCGAGTTTAAAAGTTTAAACAGTTGGAAAAACAAAAATTATACAAAAGAAATACAATGCATATCGCAATCACAAATCCATAGACATGGGTATGCTAGTTAAGTTTTTTTGATTTGATTTAAAGTGCATAGCCACAAGTCTGCATCAAGAAAGCCAAACATTAACAAACTAACACTGTTTACAATGTGAAGAGTCAGCAGACACTTGCAAATATGCTGCACACATTTAGACTTATGTAACGCACTGCCCTAAGAAACATAACATCTGCAAAATAAACAAAAGCCAAGAACTCAAAGTACTGCGAGGATAAACACACAGGATAGCCAGCATTTCTGCACTGTTCTCTGATCCACTAACTCCTAGCTAGCAGAGGCTGCCTGATTCTCTCTCAGCAGCGGATGGCCCAATCTGGATTAGATACGGCCACACATAACAGTGCAGGTGGGTACTGACCACACAGTATAAAAGCAATGTTACAAGAGCCAAATAAACATCACTATAACCAATATAACCCTTGAACAACCATCTTTAACCACTCGCCTACTGGGCACTTATACCCCTGCCTGCCCAGGCCAACTTTCAGCACTGTCACACTTTGAATGACAATTGCACAGTCATGCAACACTGTAATCAAACATTTTTATCATTTTTTTCACACAAATAGAGCTTTCTTTTGGTGATATTTAACCACTTGCCGACCGCTGCACGCTGATATACGTCTGTACAATGGCAGCGGTGGGCAAATGGGCGTACCTGTACGTCCCCTTTAAGAGTCGGGGATAAAAGGCGCGCACACGCCGCGTACAGTGTACCTGCGGGACTCTATGTCTGCTGGTCTCCCGGCAATCATGTCACCGAGCCTCAGAACAGGGAAGTGCCTATGTAAACAAGGCACTTCCCCGTTCTGCCTTGTGTCATGACAGAGATCACTGCTCCCTGTCATCGGAAGCGGTGATCGCTGTCATGTGACTTGAAACCCATCCCCCCACAGTTAGAATCACTCCCTAGGACACACTTAACCACTTCATTGCCTCCCCTAGTGGTTAACCCCTTCACTGCCAGTGTCATTTACACAGTAATCAGTGCATTTTTATAGCACCGATTGCTGTATAAATGGCAATGGTCCCAAAATAGTGTCAAAATTGTCCGATGTGTCCGCCATAATGTTGCAGTCCAGATAAAAATCACAGATTGCCGCCATTACTAATAAAAAATAAATAATGCCATAAAACTATTCCCTATTTTGTAGATGCTATAATTTTTGCGCAAACCAAACAATATACGCTTATTGCGGGGTTTTTTTTACCAAAAATATGTAGAAGAATACAGATCGGCCTAAACTGAGGAGAAATAAATAGTTTTTTATATATATTTTTGGGGATAATTGCTAATTATTATAGCAAAAAAAGTAAAAAATAATGAGTTTTTTCAAAATTGTCGCTTTTTTTTGATTATGGCACAAAAAATAAAAAACGCAAAGTAATCAAATACCACCAAAAGAAAGCTCTATTTGTGGGAAAAAAAGGACGTCAATTTTGTTTGGGTGCAACGTCGCACGACCGCAAAATTGTCAGTTAAAGAAACCCAGTGCCGAATCGCAAAAAGTGCTCCGATAACGAATGGGTTAAAATCTTCCAGGGCTGAAGCGGTTAATCACCATTGGTTTGTTTTTTTTTTTGCTTAACAAACGAAAAAAATTTTTTTCATAGTTTGTTTTTGCAAATAGATGTTTGCAAACAGGTGATTTTTCTCCTCCACTGACGTGCACCGATCAGCACTGATCAGGGGGCACTGATGAGGCTGCACTAATGGACACTACTGATAAGTAACACTAATGAGGCACTGATAGGTGTCACTGATAAGTAACACTGATCAGCAGCATTGGACGGCAATGTTGGAACCGACGCCCCTGTAACAGAAGCTGCTTAAAAGCTTTCTTCTTTTCTCCTCACACTGTCAGCGCAAGGGGAAAAAAAAAAAAAAAGCTGATAACTGGCTTCTGGTTACTTACTTGATCAGCTGTTATTGGCTGACAGCTAATCACGTGGTAAAGGGCCGCTGTGATTGGCCCTTAAAACAGAGTTCTGCCGACATTTATTTTTTTTTTTTAAAGTCAGCAGCTACAAATACTGCAGCTGCTGACTTTTAAAATATGGATACTTACCTGTCCAGGGCGCCCGCAACGTCGCTCGGCTCTTGGGTGCTGCCGCCATCTTCGGTGGGGGAACAGGGAAGTGAAGCCTTGCAGATAGCCACAGAATCTGCGTAGATACCCGCAGATTCTGCGGCTATCTATGCCCGGAAGTGGGTGTAAATACCAGTAATATACAGGTATCTGCACCCCCCTCCCCCCTGAAAGGTGCCAAATGTGACACCGGAGGGGGGGTTCCGAAAAGCGGAAGTTCCATTTTTGTGTGAACCTCCGCTTTAACCCCAGTCTGTGATCAGCTGAGTTAGAAGGACTTGGCAATCACAGAGCGTGGAACGGGGCAGCAGGAGCACATCCATGGACACCCTCCCGGTAAAGTAAGCCAGAGGTGTAGCTGTCTTTCAGCTATAGCGTAGGTGGGAAGGGGTTATAGTGGTTCCAAAAAAAAAAAACTTAAATTTTTTTTTTTTTTACCTGAATACATTCTCTGCATTAGCACAAAAAACTTCCCACTACTTATCCTAACCACCCCCATCCCTAAACACTTACTAGACTTCCCTCACCATTCAAGTGATGTCCTGGCTGCAGCGCCGCTCCTCTCACTTCCTGGGCTCACAGGAGACTTAGGCTCTTGCTGCTGTCAATCAAACTCCTGAGAGGCAGAGGCAGGGGTGTGGGCTGCCAGCACTGTGTGCGTCTATGAACATACACAGCCCGAATGAGCGGCGAGTGCTCCCTTAGCACTCAACTGGCTAATGAGGCACCGGGATGAGAAGGAACAGTACCGGCAGCGGAATGCAAAAGAGGACATAAGAAATGGCTCCAATGAAATTTCCCTGTGCTTGGGAAAACCTAGTAAACCTCCTCCCTTTAAGAGCCACCATCCAAAACCTTGAGTGTCTGGTAGATCTCAATTCCAGCCATCACTGTGAGCCAACAATCGGGAACCAATAAGAATGGTTCTTGATCATGTACAGGCTAGAGACTTCAATGAAAAAAAAAACAAAAAAAACATTTAGCCTGCAGATGGCACTGCAGCCTGGAGGTTGAAGTGTTCATCTGTTTAAAGCAGTAGTAAACTCCCTTGTATTATTTTTACCTACAGGTCAGCCTATAATAAGGCTTACCTGTAGGTAAAATGAATATTTCCTAAAACGTGCACCATTTAGCCCCGGTTCACACAGGGGCGACTTGTCAGGCGACCTAGCCACCTGACAAGTCGCGTCCCGTTCTGTACTACAGAACCGTTCTAATAGGAGCGACGCAAGTCGCTCAGACTTAGAAAAAGGTTCCTGTAGTATTTTTGGGGCGACTTCAGGCGACTTGCATCGACTTCTATACAGAAGTCGTTTTGCAAGTCGCGGCTGAAGTCGTGTGCAGGTCGCCTCTGTGAGTCGACCTGCAAGTCATGTTGCCCTTGTGTGAACCGGCACTTAGTAGATATTCACCCTGCATGCAGCCAGTTATGTCACCTGCACATGCGCTCTGAAGGTCCGGCATACCTTGCCAGAGCTTCGTGCCGGAACCGAGGGTTCTGGCACGCATGCGTGGGAGTGACCCCGGAAGACAGATGGGGGAACGTCAGCCCTCTCAGCTGTGACCGTACAGCGTGGAGGGCTTCGCTCCAAGCGAAGTATTTCATAATGTGCTAGCATGCATTGCATACTAGCACATTATGTCATTGCCTTGCAGATTTTTTCTTTTTATTTACAAGCCACACAGCTGCAGGTTACAACTGCTTTAATATGACATTTGTCAGATACAATTACAGCCCTAAACTTAGAAAAAAATAATTGTATTACATTTACGCACATCTGACAGCCTATATAAAAACTGAAATTTTACTTAAAAAATATCCCTATATTCATATAAACTATTAATGAATGCAAATTACAATTATGCTTGGATTCCAGGGCCAAAATAAGCAACATCAGGTAACTTGGCAGTACCTCATTACTAATTTGCATACATTAATAGTTTATTTGAATATAATGCTCTGATCAAGTAAGGGAATATGCCAGCACAACCGTATACATTTAAAAAAATTATCAGAAAGCAAATAGCATGCTGTGCGTGGTAGAAACAGTCACCAGGCAGCTTTGATAATGCATGGTGACGATAGTAGTAATGGACAGATGAGCTCTCACATACACATTAACTCATGATCACCCGCTTGGCAGCTTACTGAGAAGTATGCACATCCATGTAAGCAACAAGGACCCATACTCTTTTCTGCACTTTCTATACATTTTCCATCAGTTTTATGCATGAATATGAAGGAGACAAAGAGTAATAACTGCACAAATAAAAAATGTATACTTTCCTTTGATCTAGCTAAATATGTTAAAAACAGTTGTGAGAGAGACCCAAGGAGCTGCGACGGCTTCAACAATATCCAAGACTTTGCCCTGTAATAGGGCGTACACACGGTCGGACTTTGTTCGGACATTCCGACAACAAAATCCTAGGATTTTTTCCGACGGATGTTGGCTCAAACTTGTCTTGCATATACACAGTCACACAAAGTTGTCGGAAAATTCGATCATTCTGAACGCGGTGACGTAAAACATGTACGTCGGGACTATAAACAGGGCAGTAGCCAATAGCTTTCATCTCTTTATTTATTCTGAGCATGCGTGGCACTTTGTGCGTCAAATTTTTCTACACACTACACACAACGGATTTTGTTGTCGGAAAATTTTATAGCCTGCTCTCAAACTTTGTGTGTCGGAAAATGTGTGATGGAGCCTACACACGGTCGGAATTTCCGACAACAAGGTCCTATCACACATTTTCCGTCTGAAAATCCGACCGTGTGTACGGGGCATAAGAAGTATAAAGATCAGGAAAGCCAGATTGAAATCAGATATCCTTATCTGTATACTTGTTCAACATCAGTTACATTACTAAAGCAAGAAGAGCAACACAACAGCCTGACATCTGGCATTTTCAGGATGAGCCGGCAATTGAAACCGGTTTTCAAAAAAATAGCAACAGGTATTCTTAACCACCTTCCCTACCTATTGTACTAAATAAAGCTGCTGGAGAGAGAGTGGGTGTTCTAGGTCAACATTAGAAGCATCCTTCTGCTTGCTGTTGGTGCATGTGCTTCATTACAATGCATCCGGTTGTCATTAAAAAGCGGAGATCACAGGCTTTTTTGCACATTTTTATAGTGGCATTTGTTTGACTGAGCCCCCTTTCGCTCCAAAAACGCGCTAAAGCAGCTCATGCACCAAATTTTGGCATGGAGCCACGCGCATTTTGCGGAAGTCATTTTTGTGAATACACAACTGCTACCTGTGTTTGGGGTGCCACTAAGATATAATGGTACCACAAGCGTGTTATACATTTGCAGAAATGTGCACAGAAGCCTAATACACACGGTCGGACTTTGTTCGGACATTCTGACAACAAAATCCTAGGATTTTTTCCGACGGATGTTGGCTCAAACTTGTCTTGCATACAAACGGTCACACAAAGTTGTCGGAAAATCTGATCATTCTGAACGCAGTGACGTAAAACACGTACGTCGGGACTATAAACGGGGCAGTGGCCAATAGCTTTCATCTCTTTATTTATTCTGAACATGCGTGGCACTTTGTCCGTCGGATTTGTGTACACACGATCGGAATTTCCGACAACGGATTTTGCTGTCGGAAAATTTTATAGCCTGCTCTCAAACTTTGTGTGTCGGAAAATCCGATGGAAAATGTGTGATGGAGCCCACACACGGTCGGAATTTCCGACAACAAGGTCCTATCACACATTTTCCGTCGGAAAATCCGACCGTGTACGGGGCATTAGTTTTACATTTTTAATCGTAGCGACAGGTCCAACCTTTCAACCTGACTGCTGCAGTCTTAAACACTTTGCCTTCAGAAAATGTGTTTTTTTTTTCTTTTTACTTCACTAAAGCATACATAACCTTGGACAGGAAGGAAGAACACATCCAAAAAGGGCAGGGAAAAAAAAATGGTTTCCAAAATTCTTATGCCGCGTACACACGGTCGGACTTTTCGTCTACAAAAGTCCAACGGACGCTGACGGACTAAAGCTGGCTGGTAATCCGATCGTGTGTGGGCTTCTCCGGACTTTCAACGTACTTTTTTAGCCTCAAATCCGACGTACTTTAGATTTGAAACATGCTTCAAATCTTTACGTCGTAACTACGACGGACCCCGAAATCCGCTCGTCTGTGTGCTAGTCCGACGGACAAAAAGCCACGCTAGGGCACCTATTGGCTACTGGCTATGAACTTCCTTATTTTAGTCCAGTGTACGTCATCACGTACGAATCCGTCGGACTTTTGTGTGGTCGTGTGTAGGCAAGTCCGTTCGTTAGAAAGTATGCCGCAAGTCCGCCGGAAGTCTGTCGGACAGGCTGTCTGACTTTTGTAGACGAAAAGTCCGACCGTGTGTACGCGGCATTAGGCTCGGTTCACACTACAAATCAGGAGTGTAGTGTGAACCGAGGCTAAGAATTTTAAAAAGCATTTTTTTTCCCCCGCCCTTTTTGGATGTGTCCTTCCTTCCTGTTCAATTCACATGCGATTCAGTGTGGTGCGATTTGAGACCGTTCATTTTGAATGGACTCAAATCACACTGCATCAAAGTTGTGCATGCAGCAACTGCAACCAGATCGCATACTATTCTACCATGCTCTCCAGTGTGGGCAAACGCACTACGATTGCGACCTGCTTTTTGGGATGTCGATGACCTCTTAGCGCTGAGAGTACACAAATATGTGGCCTGTCGGCAGGTGGCCCTCAACGCTGGGAGGCAGCATATTTGCATACCAGAATGTAAACAAACCTGTGCAAAGAGCACGCACCCGACACAGTTACTAGCGACTAATGAAAAGCTCACGATCACTGCTTGCAATCGGGAGCTTTCCAATCATGTGACAGCCAACCACAGCGCTCAAATGATCATAAGCCCTTCCCCGCCTCCTGACATCAAAAAACCCTTCAAAGGAGTTAGCATTTGCACTGACGTGCTGCAGATCGGAAGGGCAGCGCAGGAAAGCACACACAGATTGTGGGGTTTCCCACACTGCATTCCTTGAACCGAGGCTTAAGCCCCGTACACACCATTAGAAAATGACGCTTTCGAATCGATCATACGATAATCTAATAGTTAGTACACAGCATTTGAGAGCCAATCACGACAGTTCATCCAATATTATCCGAAAAGACAAAAACACGAAAAATGTTTTCGTGTGATACCAGATTGTACAATTTTTGTTTTGTCAGTACAGTTTTTGTCCGAAAACACAACACAAATACATTAGATCACCTGCAACATTCGTCTGATAATCTCATTGTGTGTACCAGGCATGAGGCTAGTATTCCACAGCTTGATATTTCGTTGCAGCCATGTCTTTCCAGCTGTATGCCAGAGTTCTGCTTCCATGGAAATTATCTCTGAGGCCAAGAGATTGAACAGCCGCAGTAGCTTCTGGGATATTTTCAAATGGAAGAGCTGATCAACACATACCTCCTATTATCTGACCACCGCTAAATACTGGGATGCGCTTATCAGGGGACAAAGATGCACTTACAGATATTTTTCAATTTTGGAACTTATATGTAGTCAATGCTCATCTCTGTTCTCTATTTTAAATTCGCAGTCCTTGTTCAGGGCTAGGACTTCAAAATCTGAAAGTGTAACTTTGGTAAAACAATTTATATATATATATATATATATATATATATATATATATATATATATATATATATATATATATATATATATATAAAATAGTAGCTTTGTCTCTTTGTCTGGAATTCTGATGTAAGACATGAACAGGCCCAGTATCATTAGTGGAAAACTGTTAGGAAAAACAGCGAGTCAACCACATGAGCAGGAAATGATATTGATCAAGGTGTTCTGTACACAACATGTAAGGAACGCCCACTGTGTTGCCATGGTCACAAGGAAACAAAATATGATTATCTGGCAATTTAAGAAAATCAGATGGCTGTGGACTGAAATAGAAAAGTGGCTTGTGAAATAATTATTTTCTATCAATTTTGTCAGTGAACAGACTAAAATCTTTCACCACCTTTAACCTCCACAAATGACCGTAAAAACAGAATGCACCTATTCAGTACTAATTTAGTAGCACCTCTGTGGGCACAAAAAAAAAGGGGGGGGGGGGGTTGGGCTGTTTTAGGGTGCCTGTGGCAAAAAAAAAGGTCCCAAGTTAAAAATTATGAGCACCATTGTCATTTTCAGGTTAGTGTTCCTGGTATTTGGGCTTCTATTGTTAAAGGCCAACTCAATCTTTAGCAACATGTTTCGCCAGTATTTAGGGTGTAAGATGCTGCTGAGCTCCCCCATCCCCTGACAGGGTGCAGGAGTAGTTCTTCCCTGCAGCAGCCGTTACCTGTATAATTGCACAACTCTGCCTGCACAGCCATGTCATTCATTGTGTTCACTATCAAAATAGCCAATTCGTCATAATCTCCAATCACGTCACCGTAAAGCATCAGTAATTGGAGATTGACGAGTTGCTGTTTTGACACAACACCGGCAAGTGTATACACTCCAGTACACAATATTATGAGCGGACATTGTTAGTCCGTTCAATACTAACAACATGGCCGACCCCAAGGCGGCGACAAATTTTTCCTCCTTAGCAGCTGTTCTGTCAAAACAGCAAACTCTTCGTGTACTGGAGTGTATATGCTTGCCGGTGTTGTGTCAAAACAGCAACTGGTTAAAATCTCCAATTACTAGGGATTGACCGATTATCGGTGCAGCCGAAATTTACTTCTTTATAAGTATCGGTCAAAAAAGTGACTGGTGTTACTTCAAGGGGTTTTACCGGGTTGGGTTGATGCATACAGCTGCATGCATCTTCCCAGTACCGATCTTTAGGGCCAGTTCACACCAGATGCAGTTGTGTGCGCTTTTTTTTTCTGCACTAAAAATGCATGCAGTGTTTTCCATGTATTCCAACGGCTTTAGTTCACACCATGCAGTCAGTTTCCAGTCAGTTTCTGGTGCTGAAACTAACCGGAAACTTACTGCATGGTGTGAACTAGAGCCATTGGAATACATGAAAAACACTGTGCATGCATTTTGTGCAGAAAAAAAAAAAAAAAGCACACGGAACTGTATCTGGGGTGAACTGGCCCTTAGAGCGGACAGTCGACTTTATTATAATAACCAGCTTGGCTTTTATTACAAGCAAACGGGAGGGGATGTCCCCCCCCCTCCCACCGGGAGGCCCGAGCAACCAGCCAGCACATCCCCTAACTGGCCGAAGTCCCGAACAGAGGCGATGCTTTGTTCAGTCTCGGATCTAGTAATCTGGAAGCGACATCATGACATCACTTCCCGGATTACTGGCATCTTAAAAGGAGCCAGTTTTAAAAAAATAACGTATTCAAAAACGCTGATCTTGACGTTTTGAATACTTTGAAGTGCAGGAGGGGTTTGGGGTCTTATAGACCCCCGATCTCTCAATAAAGAGTTCCTCTCACATGCCTGTTACTGTCACAAGGGATGTTTACATTCCTTGTGACAGCAATAACAGTGCTAAAAATTTAAAATTACAGTCTAAATTTTTTTTTAAATGTACAAAATATCGGGCAAAAAATATTGGCCATCAGCAGAAGAGGTGGCCGAAATATCGGTATCGTATTGGCACTGAAAAAAAACTATATTGGTCGATCCCTACTTTAGAGCAGTGGTCTCCAAAACTATAGTCCTCCAGTTTTTCAGGAACTACAATTTCCATCATGCCTAGTCATGTCTGAATGTCAGAGTTTTACAGTGCATCATGGGACGTGTAGTTGCGCAACAGCGGGAGGGCCGTAGTTTGGAGATCCCTGCTTTAGAGTACCTGGAAGTGACGCGATTAGAGATTTTGACAAAACACCGGCAGATGGATATAATGGACTATAAATACGGTAATTGGCGCACTCATAGTTCACGGATTTTCTTCCTTCTCTCAACTGAAATTCTGTACAGAGGTAGAGGTTGTTGGAAGAAGAACAGACATTGCACCTGTGGGTGAAATGATTTACAGGCTTCTGTGGAATAAATAAATGCACTTTTTTTCCTTCAAAAATTTGCTTTTTTTTCCCTTAAAGCCTAACTGCATGTTTTAGTGAACTTTAACTAGTTAAAACTATTTCCTTCACTAACACATGCAGCTGCTGTGTGCATTTTATGGACTAAACGTAGCCTCACTAAGCTGCATACAAGGCTGTGTTCCAGCAGTGGGAGGGGACTGCTCCTGAAACAAAAATCGAGTTGGGCTGAGTGCTGCTCAGCCATTTACAGGCAGCTTTGTATCTTCTCAGGGAACACATAGCTTCCTCTGATTGGCTGTAGTGAAGATTGTGACATCAGCCTGCCTCAGCCAGAGAAAGCTTTGTATTTGAGAAAATACAAAGCTCCCTGTGAATGGCTGTGCAGCACCCAGTTCGACTTGATTTTTTTTCCTGAAGTGAGACAGAAGTCCCCATCTTGCTGCAGAAACACAGCGTTGTATACTGTATATAGTTGAGGCTACATACAGTTCATACAGCGCTGACAACCGCTGCATGTGTTATTTAAAGTATAATCAAAAAGGTAAAACTTTTTTTTTTTGTATTGAATGGAGAGGGATTATAACATCTGTCAGATTTTTATTGCTCTATGCACCCTTTAGATAGATTCACCACCTCTCCATTTGTCCTGTTTACAGTTATTGAAAGTAAAAGAAACCCACACATTTTCTTCTAAGGAGGGGAATTGTTCTGGTCATCATAGGGACAGATTCCCTTACTTCCTGGGATTTCCTCCCGCTTCCTGTTTTGGCTATGGGACAGAAAGTAAAAGGGAAATCTCACAAACTGGACACAGATGGGGACAAAACTGACAGGGATTATAACCCTCCCTTACTCTTTTGAAAAAGAAGAAATAAGTGTTGCCTATAGTTCTACTTTAAAAGACGAGCTTAGCATCTTAGAAATGCTATTTAATAAATATATGATATGCTCTGCACTACGTGTGATAAGGGGTTGCAGCCCCCCCTATTGGGTTCCAACCGGAACTTACAATGAGTAGAAATATAAAATGGGGTGGTTATCACTACCCTATTAAGCAATATACGTGCACAAAAAATAATGAATAAGTAACTAATACCCAATAGGCCTAAAACGTGCTTAATCTATAAGCGGTGGTTAGTGGGTATATAGATGTACCTCTATTATGAAGACTAAGTGTATGTACCTTCCAGTAATGGGTTTGACCGTACGTACGTACGTACGTACGTACACACACACACACACACACACACACACACACACACACACACACGATTAAACCAAACACTAAACCATAAAAAAACTTAAGCGAATATAAATAATACAATTGGTATACACAGAAAATTGTGCAAATTATTGAGTTAAACCATATATGTGCATAACAATGTCCATCGGGTCAAAGAATGTACGCAAGTAGACTGTACACACTTGACTGGAGGCGTAGCATGTGTACGCAAATGTGGTTAACCAACTGTCCAGCAGTGAACCAAAATATGTGCAAAAAGTGATCAAACCAAAGTGCAAGTCCCAAAAAAGAGATATAAAAAGTTATTTATATTTAAAACAACCACAAAATTGCTTGAGGTGACTTCAGTGCTCGTCAATCAGGTGACTGTAGTGCTCCCCCCGTCAGGTCCCCACTCACCACACGTAATAACCCCTACAGGTGTAGTAGGCATGTGTGGGTGACTTTAGATAAGACTCCTCTTCAGCTAGCTCGGTATCCCATCTGGTGATGTATTCAGCTCCCGTAGCTGGCTGCACACTGTCAGGTTTCCGAGGCTGTCTCCACACGCTCTTAATATGTTTTTAATAAAATAAAAGTAAAAACAAAAAGGCTTCCCACCAGCAAGTGTGAGAAAGCTCACCAGATGGGATATCGAGCTAGTTGAAGAGGAGTCTTATCTAAAGTCACCCACACATGTCTACTACCCCTGTAGGGGTTATTACATCTGGTAACACATATTTTGGTTCACTGCTGGACAGTTGTTAACCACATTTGCGTACACATGCTACGCCTCCAGTCAAGTGTGTACAGTCTACTTGCGTACATTCTTTGACCCGATGGACATTGTTATGCACATATATGGTTTACCTCAATAAATTGCACAATTTTCTGTGTATACCAATTGTATTTATATTCGCTTAGGTTTTTTTTATGGTTTAGTATTTGGTTTAATCACATGTATGTGTAGGCACGGTCAAACCCATTACTGGAAGGTACATACACATATGCTTAGTCTTCATAATAGAGGTACATTTATATACCCACTAACCACCACTTATAGATTAAGCACGTTTTAGGCCTATTGGGTATTAGTTACTTATTCATTATTTAGAAATGCTATTTGCCTAGCTACCAAATCAGCCTTAAAGTGGTAGTAAATCGCATTATTTTTTAAACCCTCTAAGACAAATGCATAATGTGCACGTATGCATCGCATACTAGCACATTATGAAATACTTACCTTAAAGCGAAGCCTTCCAGCGGCATGCTTGTCACCGCTGAAGGCTCTTCCATCTTCACCCGTCTTACTTTGGGGGTTCGTGTCCTCAGGCCATCTGACTTGGCCGCACCACGATGATGTCACTCCTGCACACGTGTGCGGGAGTCACGGACCGCGGCACAAAGCTCTGAAGTGACGGAATGGGTATACTGTCCCTTCAGAGCGCATGCGTCTGTGACATCACCGTCTGCAGGTAGTGTGAATATCTCCTAAACAGTGCAAGTTTAGGAGATATTCACACTTCCTACAGGTAAGCCTTATAGGTACAACTGTAAAAAAAAAAAAAAAAGGGTTTACTTCCCCTTTAACAAAGTCCAAGTTGCCCATTTGGCACAACTTTGCATATCCAGAAACGCAGAATTCCTTATCTGCATACCTATTCCAAGCCAGTGACTCAAAGCCTTGAGGAGGCAACTAATATTTTTTGAAGCAATCACAGCCTCCAATGTTTTTCTGTAAAAAACATATACCTTAAATCGAAATCACAAATTGACATTTGCAATTATCTGCAGCTCCATTCTTGCATAGTTTTAGCAATGAGGACTTTACTATCTGAGGCAGCCAATTATTCTGATATTTCGTTTTATTCTCTTCCTCTCAGATAAAATATGGCAGCTCAGTGGCAGGCTGTAAGACAAGCGGTCTAATCTCATGCATCAGCTCAGTTCAAAAAAAGAGGCTTCTAAAACTGTCAACAAAAAGGTAAGCACAGAATTCAGCCGGACCGATCAGGTTTACCTGTCAGTTTTTTTAAGCAGACCCGAAAGGTCTATCCATTGCCCTCTATAGAGCAGCAGGTGTCAATGCACGGATTTGCAGATCAGTCGGATGTAAACGGATAGGCAGGCTGTTTACATCTGACCACCCATAGAACAAAGCGAGCTGTGTCCGCTCTGCATAAGTGCAGTGGACACGGATCTGTCATGCGCATGCTCAGCGAGAATTATCGGACAGATCCCCCTGCTGAGCAGGCTGATCCGCTGCTTGAGTCCGCCTGTGTAAAAGGGACTTTCCATGAGAGAAGTAAAAGTTTTTCTATTATACAGTTTTACCCTCTGTCAGCAGCCCAGCATGTCAGTGTTAGCACTGAGATGAGACGGGCCCCTAGACTCTTACAGGCTAACTCTTCTGCTCTGGGAAGGAGAGAATATATGTGAATAACTGAACACACATGTACACCTGGTTGTTCTTTGGAGGACAAAAAAGATAACTTTTGTTTAGTCCTCAAAAGAAGGCTCAGCAACTATTTTGTTGTAGCCCATGTCCTGAAAAAATAAGCCAGGATGTAAGAGTGTAAACACTAGGGGTGCAACGGATCAAAAAACTCACGGTTCGGATCGTTCCTCGGATCAGGAGTCACGGTTTGGATCAGTTTCGGATCAACAAAAAAAAAAAAAAAAATCTCCCCCACTGTAATATCCACAATCTCCATATTGGCAGGGTGTGGCAGAGTATTGGCAGAGTATTGTAGGGTATTGGCGGGTATATTGGCAGGGTATTGGCGGGTATATTGGCAGGGTAGG
Organism: Lithobates septentrionalis; assembly: GCA_037952835.1. Lineage (NCBI taxonomy): Eukaryota > Metazoa > Chordata > Amphibia > Anura > Ranidae > Lithobates > Lithobates septentrionalis. The sequence goes on along the minus strand of JBBDGP010001229.1, from coordinate 431,334 downwards.
GAAGGGTATTGGCGGGGTATGGAAGGGTATTGGCGGGGTATGGAAGGGTATTGGCGGGGTACGGCAGGGTATTGGCACTGCTGCCATCCGATCTCTCCCCTCCACTGTACAGATCAGTACACAGAGGGGAGAGAGGAACCGGCGTCATGACATGACGCCGGTTTGTTACAAGTGATCGCTCCGTCATTTGATGGAGTGATCGCGTGCTAAACGGCCGCCGGGTGTACCAAGATGGCCGTCGCTCCGGAGCTAGGCCGAAGCCGCGGCCTTTCCTATGGCAGAGGCCACAGAGCGATCCGCGGATCGCGGGTGTCCCGTACGGCTCAACCTCCGCGGAACGGATCACGGATCGATGACGATCCGTTGCACCCCTAGTAAACACTGAGTATTTCGGCCAGGCTTCATGGGTGACAGAAAAATCCTGCAGCTATGGCATTTGTAATAAATAATATTTTTAAAAACAGCACAGTGTGTTTTACACGATTGGGGCCCCTTGTCTGCATGGGCCAGTTTATGTAAAAGGTGACCCTAGCCATTAAAGTTGAATTTTAGGCATGGATTTTCCAAAGTCATATTGGTCCAGCTTGGACCAATGTAGGCAAGCATGTATCATACCTGGCCAATCAGCACAGAACCAGGAAATCACTACTACGGTGATTGCTGCTGTATTCAAAGTCATATGCCTAGGAGCTGCCCTGCTACATAGTTACCATTGAAGGTCACTTGCTTGGCACAAGCGACATTCAGAACACTTTGCATTTTCTCAATGAATACAAAGCATTATCTGATTAGACAAGGTGGAGATTGTGATGTCCCTCCTCTCCACCTCACCCAATCAGAGAACTCCTTACAGAAGACAGCAGCATTCACCACTGGGATAAGCCAGTATGCCGGTATGACAAATGCATTCTTACACTGGTCCAATATTACTATGCAAAATAGTCTATACCTAAACTTAAGCTTTAAAATAGACTAGAACCTGCGGATGCTTCCATACTACGTTTACCTATACCTTCTCCTCTAAGATGAGTTCTCCTTTAAGTAAAAATTAAAAAATTAGAACTGTATGCAAAAGTTTTTTTTCTTCATTTTGGGAAGAGTAAGGGAGGGCTATAACCCGTCAGATTTTTTCCCCCCCCATCTATGTGCAATTCGGGAGATTTACTTTCACTTGATGTCCCATAGCCAAAACAGGATGTGAGAGCAAATCTCTGCAAATAAAAGCATAAGTTCACCTTCGGGAACATGTTACAGGTTCCACCCGTTTTTAGGGTGGAAAAAGTAACATGTTCCTGCTCCTGCAGCCACTCGGGGATCTGCTGTCTATGTGTGACAACAGTACGGGGAGAAGTCCCCCATACCAGCTGCCACTTTTTGAAAAAAGTGTGGCAGTAAAAGGCTTCATTCACACAGATGCGTCATTTATTCACAGAGTTCTGTGAATAAATGCACTACAAGCAATGACATCCTTTGCGGCTGTCAGCTTGTAGTTCTCAATGAACTAAGACGGTGCTGTTGAGCGCTGTGGTAGTTAACTGATTCTTCCTGTCAGGGTGAGACTACCTGCCCATACAATGTACAGGCAGACAGCTTACAGTTACACTGACAGTCTGCAGGAGTCCTGCATGGCACCTGAGATCTGCTAATAGCAGGTGCAATGCTTTCCAGGATCCAAAAAAAAATTAAATGCATTTTTTTTTACCTGCATAAAAATAATTAAAAAAAATAAATATATGCACATTTTTTTTTTAAGGTGAACTTATCCTTTAGACCCCTTTCACACTGGGGCGGTTTTCAGGCGGTATTGCGCTAAAAATACTGCCTGAAAACCGCCCCCAAACAGCTGCCGCTGTTTGTTCAGTGTGAAAGCCCGAGGGCTTTCACACTGAAGCGCTGCGGTGGCAGGACGGTGAAAAAAGTCCTGCAAACCGCTTCTTTGGAGCGGGGAAGGAGCGGTGTATTCACCGCTCCTTCCCCGCTCCTGCCCATTGAAATCAATGGGACAGCGCGGCTATACCGCTGTAATACCGCGGCTATAGCCGCGCTGTACGAGGGATTTAACCCTTTTTCGGCCGCCAGCGGGGGTTAAAACCGCACCGCTAGCGGCCGAATACCGCTGCTAGAACGACGGTACAGCAGCGCTAAAAATAGCGCTGTTGTACCGCCGACGCCCCCACCGCCCCAGTGTGAAAGGGGCCTTAAGGTAGTGGTCATCAATCCTGTCCTCAGGGCCCACTAACAGGCCAGGTTTGCAAGATAACTGAAATACATCACAGGTGATATCATTTGCTGCTCAGTGATTGCAGTATTCTAGTCTGCATCTCCCCAAGGTAATACATAAAACCTGGCCTGTTAGTGGGCCCTAAAGGCAGGGTTGATGACCACTGCTTTAAGGGAATTCCCTGGGCCCCTCAGGTCACCATAACTAGTATCCCCATTGGAAGACTTCCCCTCTACTACTTTTCTGAGGACAACACAACTTTTGGGATTTTCTTTTACTTTCAATATTAGTGCACAGAACAAATAGAGCGGGTGAATCTCCATAATGAGGCACAGACAGAAGAAAAAAAAAAAAAACACCATAATAGTTTATCTAATCCCTCTCCACTCTATCCAAAACTTTAAAAAAAATTAAGATAAAAAAAAAAGAAGTTTTGCCTTTTGTAATACTTTAAAACTGTACACATTAGCCTCAAAATTAGAAGATAAAAGAAAATAAAATGTGGAAAACTGGAAAAAGGTTGTCCACAAAAGAAAACAAGTGAGGCTGCTTTTTTTTTTCTTACCCATAAGGGTTGCCAGCAAACACAAGGAGTACATCTCTTTGTCAATTTGGTCTTGAAGCTCCTTTGAAATGGCTTTTGTAGATGCTGCAGAATCCTCATCGGAAACAGCATGAGCGGAGTGCGATGTCATCTGTTGTACTGGTTTGTCTTTGGCTTTCAAAATCTCAACTGTAACTCTGTCACCATGTTGCAACGGTACAGGCTCATTTTCAAAGCCATCCTTGGGTGGCAGAAGCTCTTTTGGGGGAAACCCATAACGAATGCACTGTAAATAAGGAGGAATATCTAACTCTTTGGCTATTCCCTCTTGAAGCTCTGAAAACGTAGTTGAGAACTTTAAGGTGAGCATTGCCTGGCGTCCATCATTGGTGGTAATCCGGATTTTCTTCTCTTTAGAGGAGGTCGGGGAGTAAGGTGTTTTGGTGGGAGTTGAAGGGCCAGATGATGGGCTGTCTTTCATAGCCCCAGGGGAAGAGGATCTGACTTGTCCCTTCTGTTCTTGTTTTATCTGGTCCGATTTGCGTTTCTGCATGACCGATGCCTGTTCTGTAATGTTTTGCTGAAGCTTCCTTTCTGTTTTACTCATATTTAATTCCTCTTTGTGCAAAGTTTTGGCTTTCTGGCCAGTGAGAATGATTTTTGTTGGCAAGTGTGAATCAGAGTCCTGCTCTTGTTTAATATCATCCACTCTCTGTACATGAGCTCCATCTATGTTGACTGGAGTGTAGTCATCAGGATTCTTTTTGGCAGTCTGATGTAATATGGTGTTTACAACTTTCTGCACAAGAATTTCACTGCCGAATTCTCCAGGAAAATGCTTGGTCACCAATTTAATTGCAACGTCATACACATTGCTGTTCAAACCTCCATCACTTTCATACTGAAACCAGTAGACAGTTTCTCGGACGACTCTTCCACCCCACTCCAAAGTAATAGGAAATGCTTCAGGTAAATTATCATATTCCTTACCATCCCAGTAATGCTTAAAGCCGCAGCCACATTTGCCTCCATAAGACCTGGTGTTAGTTCTGTCGCCATCCAAATAAACTATGGAGGCGTCGCTTCTCACCCTACGGACTGAATTACCGCGGCACCAATTGCAACTGGTTAAGTTGCTCAAGTTAAAATCAGGGACTAACACATCGTTTACTGCGTCGTAAGAACAAACTATGTTATTAAGTGGGAAGCTGTAGTTTTTATCGGGCTTCAGCTGACCATGGGTAGATTTGGCCAAGTTATACAACTTCCCCCCTGGGGCCAGCCAATCTGGAGCGACCAGGAGTTCTGACAAAGCACCACACACAAGGCATTTGTGAAGGCGATTTTCAGACACAGCCTTCTTGGCAGCAGCAGTCACTTCTTCAGGCTGAACTCCTATAACTCCAGTTCGTCTATAAACGTACTGATGCACATCCGCTACTAAGCTGGGGTGGATACCATGCTTATCCATGAACACCTCCTCCATTGCAGCCACCAGCCTCAGCAAGTATTTGTCTTGCAGGCTTCTATCTCCTCCAATGACGCAGCTGCCATCGTCTTCTAATTTGATGTACTTTCTTATTAAATCCTGCGGGACACCCCAGGCCTTGGGAAGCAATTTTAGGGGCAGTTTGGGTAGGGAAGAGCCCTTGATGCCCACTAACGGTATGTAATGATTGCGACCTGAGCTACTCCAGGCTATGCATATTGGCTTGTTGAAATGTCCATCTTTGCCTTTGCAGGTCTCCACTGGCATCAAACCTGGAAGAAACGTGGCTGAGTAATCCCCAGAACTTCTCATTCCACTTAAGGAATCCAGCAAAACGATAGGTCGGTGAAGGACATTGGCGAGCCCAAAGATGTGGATGTTCCTCAGACCCAGGGGTACGCCTTCAGGAGGCACAAACAAAGGGTCGCACTCGTTGATAATGTCCTCCCATTCCTCCGCATCGATAAAGTCGTGGAAGAGGGCTTTGTACCTGTCCAAATTCTCCTTCAGGTGCTTCTTGAGGTTCTCCCGTAAGGCGTGCCAGAAGAGTTCTCTTCCCACCAGGGCCCGGGACACGGCGTGCACCAGGCAGTGGCCATCTCCATCCACGTGGACGGGGATCAGCGACTCCTGGTTGTTGTTGGCCTTCTTAATGTCGTCTAGGGTGTCATGCAGGTAGAGGAGGCTGCCGGAGCGGTCTTTGCCGTAGCCCACGGTGTCGATGTGTTCGGGTTCGATGAGGAAGGCCCGGTCCCCCAACAAGGAGCAGTCAAAGACGTCCCCCTGGTTCATCTCCCTCAGCAGCTTGGCCTTGCCGGTCTGTTTGTCCATGCCATAGCGGGCCAGGATGGGGGAGAGCAGCTTGCAGTGGTAGTTGGAGAGCCCCATGACTTTCACCATGTCTGTGGTAGTATTCCTGCGGGGAGGCCCGGCCACACCGAGCAGGGCGTTCCTCAGCAGGTTGTGCAGCACCACGTCCGGTTCGGTTACCTCTTCCACCTCCAGCAGCTGCCTCTGCTCGTGTCTCTGGCCGCAGTCCGTGCATTCGATGCTGGCCGAGCCCTGAGCCGGGAAGAAGAGCCGGGCACGGCACTGGGGATCCGGGCAAGTGCCGGAGAGGATGCGCCGATCCCCCCTCCTCCTCTGCTGCGCCTGGCCTGGGGACTGGGGAGGCTGAGACATGGCGCCCGCACTCACCGTTCTCTCATCCTCACTCACCGCCACAACAATAACAACAACAGCCGCAGCAACGCTCGCCGCAGCCGGTCTCCAATGCGGAAGCACAACCCCCGCTCGCCGCCAGCTGCAGCTCCGCCCCCTCCTCCTTGCCTACAGCCGCGTTACCGCCCCTTTCTGAAAAAACACACCCTCTTCCGGATCGGGGGTTGACGGGTAATGTAGTTCTCACAGCGCGCCGTTCCACCTTTCTCAGGGGCTGGCAAACTATATGTCCCGTCATGCACCGCGAGACACATCCGGAAGTAGAATGTCGCGTTGCCCAGAGAAGTCTAAGCAATGCGGCGCTGCTAATAGGCTGGCAGGGTTAGATGACAGCTGGGGGAGGAGCTGAGCGCTTCCTGTTTTCTGCTGGGTTAGGCTGTGTCATCTACAGGTGCCTTGTATAAGGAGCAATGACTAGGAGGATTGTGTGCACAGTGTTCAATGTACACAGAGGGGGCAGTCATGTGCAGGAAGGAGGACACAACCTGATATTACAAAACAACACATCTCAGCATCTGTGCAGCATACCTGAGGTCTCCAGGTCTAAGGCTGCCTATGTGTGTATTACCATGGCATTGTACAATCTACTATCTGTGGTTAAAGGAGAAATGTGGAATTATATAAAAAAAAACTTACATACTCACCTCCATGCTCCAACATCGGTTGTGATGCTGCACCTGTCCCAGGTCAGTTCTAACACCGAGAACTGAGCAATCACATGGTCACTGATCACTTAATTATCATCAGCTTCAAGTGGAGAGCAGTGACTGTCAGCCACCACTCTCTGCTCTGACCTTTACAGTGCTCACTGGAACACTGAGCTGGAGAGGAGGTGGGGACAGCTGGATTCAGCTTTCAGTCATCAGTCAGACAGTTGGATGGATCCTGACAATATTGTCGGGATCCTTCCAGAGCCTGAAAGTGATACTAAATCAACAACAGTAAAACTCACTGGAACCTAAGGGGTTAATCCTCTGCATTGTGTAAAAAGGCTGTTTGATCCTGTCTTCTCTGATCCTCCCATTTTTCCACAGTCCCCAATCTATCTGCTGATAGAACAGAGGCTAAGGGACAAGCTGCACATGCTCAGTTTGGCGTGTATTCTAAAGGGTTTTTTTTTTTCTTGGGCGCGTGCATGTGATCAGCACAGTGGCCAATCAGCACTGTCCAGAAGTCCGGCATCCTTATAGGACAGTCAGAGGAGAATGAAAACTCCTCCTTCAAGCTTTAACTAGGCACTAATAGGGGTCACAAGAGTGCTCTAACTGCTGATCAGGAAAGGTATTTAGCAGTTTATATTTACTAAAACGATTGCATTTCCGTGTTCTGTGGAAGACCAGATATAGTAAATGCAGGGTCCTGGGTTTAGTAACACTTGAAGCAGCTTTGTGACGTCAGTTGTTAGTGGGCAATAGCCCCCTATCATAATACAAAGCTCAAAGCAGGCACAACACTATACAAATATAGATATTCATTTGTTTCAGATTAGTTCGTTAAGTTAATCATTTTGTTTCGTCATATTTTTATGTTGGAATGATTTGTTTTCAGATTTTGTTTCATATATTTGGATTCGGTTAGTGTATTCGATATTTTCGAATCAATTTGAATTATGGAAGACGGCTATATTTACTCTATTCTATGCCATTCTATTTTTTTCTCTTCCTATTATTTTCTATTTTATTTTATTCTATTCTGTTCCATTCTATTCAATTTAAATCAATTCTATTCAAAGTTCAGAAGACGGCTATATTTGTTCTATTTTTTCCTATTCTTCTATTCTATTCTGTTTTACTATGTTCTTTTATTTTCTGTTCTATTCTATTTTGTTTTATTCTATTTTTTTCTATTCTTTTGTTTTCAATTTTATTCTATTCTCTTCTATTCTTTTCTGTTCTATTTTATTTTATTCTTTTATTTTCGATTCTATTTTATTCTATGCTGTTATATTCTTGTATTTTCTATTCTATTCTGTTTTAGTCTATTCTATTCTGTTTTATTATGTTCTTTTATTTTCTGTTCTATTCTATTTTGTTTTATTCTATTCAGCTTTAATCTATTTAATTTTTTTCTATTCTATTCTTTTATTTTCTATGCTATTCTATTATAGTCTATTCTTTTTAATTCTATTCTTTTCTAATCTATTTTTTCTATTCTATTCTATAAAACAGCCTGAGTAGGAATCATCATCTTATTTCACTTTTATATCTTGCTGTACACAATACCTACATATTATGTACCTACACACAATACCATACCTACACTGTACTGTTCCCAGAAAGCCGGAGGAAGAGGGGATCTCCCCTCGAAACATGTCAGCCATCTGGAAGGTCCTCAGGCTAGCTGGGAACAGTCTGGTTGCTTTGTGTTTACTGTGGACACTTATATGCTTTTTTCCATTAATTTGTTTGTGAGTATACTTCCTTTAACTTACTATTAAAGATACCCCACTTGGGTAATGCGCAAGGCTGGTGCATCCTCTCTTCTTTGTTTTACAATAAAATATAACATGCGATAGATTAGCAAACAATCATTGAAGTCTAAGTTAAACTACAAAAAAAAAATAAGCACAAGGGACATTACTTACCTTCAGTTTAATGTGTCCCTTGTGCTTCTGATTTCTAGTCCAGTTGAAATCCCTCTTCCAATGCCCCCCCCCCCCCCCCCCACATACTCATGACAGCTTATCAGTTCTAATAAGCCCAGTCAAACTGGAAGAATACAGAAAAAAGAAAAAAGAAAAGGGGGTTAAGACCGGCAGACCCGGTCAGAGGGGGAGTGGCCTGGACATGGTCGGGTGAAGACACGCTCTGTTAGAGCTCCGGGGCTGGTAGATCTGCTCGGATAAATGTTTAAAGACTAGCGGCCGACGTAGCGGTATGAACGCTGGCAACAGATACCAAACTCGTTCCGCAAAAGAGAGAGTACATCCCCGCATTGTTCAGGGGGACATCCAGCAGTACCTTATTATACCCTCACGTACTATCCCAGGCGCGGCACAAGAGACGCTGCAAGGTCGGAGGGGAGGTGCGAGGGAAATTACGGAGCCTCCGGGCTTGGCGTGTGAAACAGACTCAGCGATGGTGGACTCGGCATCTCCTCCTGTAAGCCCGCCAGAAGCGGCATACAGTTTGCAACCCAGCGACGGAGGCAGTCTAGAGGGAGACATCCGAGGTATAAGAGCGCTGTTAAGCACACTACCTACCTGTCGGGATATCGAGGCTCTGATCTGGAGACTAGAAGAAACACACCGCCAAGACATCCAAGCGGTAAGAGCCGATATCCACACACTTTCAGAGAGAACCAAGGCGGGGGAGGAAACAGTATCCTTAGTGGAACAGCGGGTGGGGACACTGGAAAAGGCACTGGCCACCCAGACGGCCATGACGGTTGATCTCCAGCTCCATACCGAGGAACTTGAAGACAGAAGCCGCAGAAATAACTTGCGGCTTAGGGGTATCCCGGAGACACGGGGTACCGAGGACCTCCAGGAAATAGTCAAGGCGGTTATCCAGATAATTTTAAAAACACCGGAAAAGGTAGTGGACATAGACAGAGTTCATAGAGCTGTGGGCCCTAGACCAAAAGATTCAGAGAAACCGAGAGACGTGGTCTGCCGGGTACACCGTTTTCAAGAGAAAGAGACAATACTTAGAGCAGCTTGGGAAGCAGGGGACATTGACTTCAGAGGGTCTGCTATCAAGGTCCTACCAGATTTATGCCGAGCAACCCTCCAACGTAGAGCCAGCTTACGTCCTATTTTGGATTTAGCTAAAGAACGGGGGTGTACCTATAGATGGGGATACCCGCTGTCAGTGAGGTTCCGCAGAGACTCAATATCTTTCTCTGTTTATACACCAGAAGACCTCCCGGGATTTTTTGATTTTCTAGATGTGGCACCTATCCAGATTTCCAACTGGCTCACATATATCCCGCATACAGGGGGGCGTTCGCGCTCCTTGAATAGACAGAGACTGCGGAGGGACTCTCAACGACGCCAACAATGGCAGCAAGGGGGATCTCAAAACCCTATGGGGGATTAGTATACAATCTTGTGAATATAGAGAGAGGGGGAGGGAGGGGAGGGGAAGGAGGGAAGGAAGAGAGGAAGGGAAGGTAGAGATATGGTAGATTAGGAGGTTATGGCAAAGGGCCTGAATAGAATTTTGGGCTAGGAATTATACAATAGTACTAATGTTTCATATAAGGAGATATGACAACTGAGAACTTTTATTTGTATGGAATTTTCTTTTCCTTTTTTTTTCCTTTTCTTACAGATATTGGTCATTTGCCAATGCTTCACCCCCAGGTTTGGGGGTTGGGGAGGGGAAGAGGGGGAGGGAAGGGGGAGGGGGTATAGGGGAAGATGAGGAGAAGGTAAATGGGGGTTTTTGTGTGTTTTTTTTTTTCTCTTTTTCCACATTTGAGAGGGTGTGGTTGTGTTTTTTTTTTTTTGTTTTTTTTTTTTTTATGTGGGGCTTGAGTTCTTCCCCTCTGTTTGCTCCCCCCCCCCCCCCCCCCCTCCCTCTCCAGCCCCTTTCCCTCCGATAAACTTTAATTGCACTAATTTCACATTAACACATTAGTTATAAATTTTTCTTTTTTCTTTTTTTTTTTTTTCCTCTTTTCTCACTGATACTCTCATTTGGAATATTATACTAGACTTTTTTTTTTGTTTGTTTTATCATAGGAGCATTATAAAGGGATAGCAATATATAAAAGGAAGTCTGTTTGAGATAAGTCCCTTCTCCTTTCTTGCTATGTCCTCTCTTTTTTTTTTTTTCTCTCTTCCTCCCCAAGGCCTCCAATTCTTTGATAAATAAAGGACTAAGATGGTTTTAATATAGGTATAGATAAAGGGCAAAGGGGATTTTACCCCCTCCCCTTTTTCTTTCCTCCTTTTTTTTTTTTTTTTTTTTATAGGAGGAGTAGGAGAAGGAGGAAAGAGAGAGGGGAAAGGGAAAGACTGTGGTTGGTCCTAATTTGAATTTAGATAGCCGCCCTCCCCCCCTCCCTACTATCCAGTGTATTTTTTCTTTTCTCTATTACCCCCTTTTTCTTTTTTATTCTTTTCTGTGGTTAGACCCAGTGTATAAACCGCTCAGGGACTAGGAAGAGCAGACAGCCCCGGAGTTCTACACCTGACTATTTCTGTCCATAACCCCAATTAAGTTGACGCTCAGATACCGGGTTTAATCGGTGAGCGTAATTTTAGCAAGTTATTGCTAGTTTTTCCCTTGGTTTTTTTTTTTTTTAACCGTTTGTGGTCGGGTAGAGTCACCCTATGGATACTTTAAAGATAATATCATTAAACACGAAAGGCCTAAATACGCCAGAAAAAAGGAGGATACTCTTACAGGATTTGCGGCGTTTTAGATCGGATGTGGTATTTATACAGGAGACACATTTCAGAAATGATAAAATCCCTATTTTAAAAAGTCGGGCATACCCGGCGGTTTATCACGCCGCAAATCAAACTGCAAAATCAAAGGGGGTTTCAATCCTCCTTTCAAGTAAGATACCTTGGTGTTTGACAGACATGATAAGCGACCCTGGAGGACGCTTTCTGTTCGTGAAAGGAAAAGTAGGAGAAGTTGGCATCACATTGGCAACCTTGTATGCCCCCAATGACCATCAAGAAACCTTTATTGGCAAAGTGCTTAAACAACTGTATGATTTTACGGAAGGCCAGTTGATTATTGGGGGAGATTTAAATGTCCCTTTGAACCCAACAGAGGACACTTCCTCTGGAGGGTCTTCCATCTCCCGTAGCGCACGTAACCATATATCCCAAACTTTACATAAAGGTCAACTGATGGATATATGGCGCTTACTACATCCTACAGAAAAAGATTATACGTTTTTTTCGGCTCCCCATAAATCTTATTCTCGCATAGACTACTTTCTAATACCACATACCCAACTCCATTCAGTACAAGAGGCCAATATAGGCTCCATTACTTGGTCAGATCATGCACCGATCTTCATGACGTATGACTTGCAAGAGATTCGAAATATGAGATCAACCCAATGGAGATTGAACGAAAGCCTCTTACAGGACAAAGATGTCCTGGAAGATGTGATCCGAGAATTAGATTGTTACTTCTCTATTAACGATACCCCGGACTGCGACCCTGGTATTGTTTGGGAAGCACACAAAGCGGTTATTAGAGGAGTATTAATCAAACATGGGGCTAGGATTAAGCGAAAACGTGCGGGACAACTAAATCTACTGTTGGAGGAACTTTCCAGGTTAGAGACCAGTCATAAACAGGCCTTGTCCCCTTCGGTGGAGAGAGATCTCCAGGTCAAGAGAACGCAAATCTCAGATCTACATTTGTACAGATTTGTAGGAAATTTTCATACGAGTCAGGTGACAAATGCGGGAGGCTTTTAGCGAGGACATTAAAAGAGCAGAAGCAAACGAATTATATACCACATCTGATATTACCTAATAAGTCTAGGGTGACAAAACCACACGACATAGTCAAAGAATTTCAAGACTATTATAAGGCACTGTACAATCTGCAGAATAAAACACCTTCTCAAGCCCAAATAGACCTGTACCTTTCACGGTCATTAATGCCTCAGTTATCAGAGGCAGATAGGGATTATCTTGACAAACCGATAACAATGGAAGAACTTCAGGGGACATTAAGAACTATTAAATTGAGGAAGGCTCCGGGCCCCGACGGTTTGACGGCCCAATATTATAAGACCCTCTTTCCCTCACTAGCTCCATATATGCTTAAACTATTTAATGCCCTTGGAACTTCCGCATCATTTATAAAAGATACAACGCTAGCTCATATTACGGTGATCCCGAAAGAGGGAAAGGACCCTGCTTGTTGCGGAAGTTACCGGCCGATCTCCCTACTTAATGTAGATTTCAAACTTTTTACAAAGGTCTTGGCAAATAGGATTCAACAGTATATTCCGTATCTGATACATCTAGACCAGGTGGGATTTGTCCCCACACGTGAAACAAGAGATAATACAACAAAAGTCCTTAATCTCCTGTATGTAGTTAATAAAACTCAGACGCAAGCTGTGTTTTTAAATACAGATGCGGGGAAGGCCTTCGATAGGGTAAACTGGAATTTTATGCGAACAGTCCTTCGATATAGAGGCTTCGGGAATAAAATGTTGCAGTGGATCGCATCTATTTATTCCAATCCGACGGCTCGAGTACGGGCCAATGGAGTGCTATCAGAAGCCTTCCAGATTTCTAATGGAACACGCCAGGGATGTCCCCTGTCTCCACTCCTCTTTGCCCTATCGTTGGAACCATTTCTCTGTACTATTAGGTTAAATCAAGATATTACAGGAGTCCAGATAGGAGAGGCTAATTATAAGATTTCGGCATATGCAGACGATATGATGTTCTCCTTGACAAACCCTTTAATAATGATTCCTAACTTAATGAAGGAGTTTGAAGAGTATAGTTTTCTCTCTAACCTACGTATTAATTTCACTAAATCTGAAGCCATGGGGGTTAATTGCCCTGAAACCTCAATAGAACATCTTAAGCAAAATTTTAAATTTAAGTGGACAGACAAAGCATTAACATATCTGGGTACGCAGCTGGCACCTAATGTTGATAAGATTTTTGGGTTAAATTTCCCTCCATTGCTTCAAAAAGTGAAGAATTTATTGAATAAATGGAAATTAGGTCTGCATTCTTGGATAGGGCGATGTAACATTATCAAGATGAGTATTCTCCCTAAATTTCTTTTCCTCTTACAGGCACTACCAATACAAATTCCATCTTTGTACTTTAAACAATGTCAGAAATTAATTTTTGATTTTATTTGGGCATACAAGCAGCCCCGTTTACAGCATAGCCAACTAACACGTCCTAAAAGACAGGGGGGATTGGCGGTCCCCGATATACGCAAATACCATCAGGCTATACATCTTAGTCGGGTCGTTGACTGGAATAGACATAAGGATCTGAAGCTCTGGGTACAGATGGAGCATACTCAGTCATCGGTCATACTAGGAAGGGCTCCCTGGTGCTTGGCACATATCTGTAAAGAGCTTATTAAACATCCCCTGATAGGAAATACTTTCAAAATTAGTGCGGCAATGCTCCCTAATGTTGGTGTAATACCTGAGACCTCCCCCTTATACCCAATATTGGGGAATCCCTTATTTCCCCCAGGGATAGAAGATAGGGCATTTAAACACCTAGTTGAGGCGGGCTGCACACAGGCACATAATTACATAAAAGGGGGGAAATGGTTGACAGTTACGGAGATGATAGATTATTCGGATTAAGATTTTGGAGTGCTCTCCAGATCACCCACTTCCTGAGTACCCTTCCGGCACCGAGACAGTTTGAAAGGCCGCTTAATAATTTTGAGAAATTGTGTTCAGAGACGGGAGCAAAATCACACATCCTTTCAGCTAACTATGAGATATTAACTGTAGCAAGCGAAACTGTCCCTTTGAAATGTGTCCAGGAATGGGAACGAGAGCTGGGGAAAAGCTTCAGTATAACACAAAAACAACAAATTCTTAGGTTTACACATGAATCGTCTATTTGTGTGAAGACGCAGGAGACAGATTTCAAAATTCTTACTCGGTGGTATAGAACACCAGAGAGGTTGAAGACGTTTTTCCCCGACTCATCTGACCGTTGCTGGAGATGTCAATTAGATAGAGGTACGATGTTGCACATTTTTTGGGATTGTCCCAAGTTAAAGAGTTTCTGGGCAGGGATTAGACATATTCTCCAGACTATCACTAACAGTAGGATACCAGAGGACCCGGACTTTTTTCTTTTACACGTGTCCCAGATACCAGAAAAGATATACAAGAAGTCAGTGATACGGCATCTATTAGATGCGGCCAAGGCTTGTGTTCCATTGACATGGAGGTCGACGTCTCCACCGACGATTGGGATGTGGCTACATAAAGTGAAAGAGATAAGCAAATTAGAGGATTTGGTCCTGTCCTCAAGGCACCAACAAGAGAGATATTCCGAGACTTGGTCTAACTGGAATGTCTTTCTGGCTTTGGAAGAGGGAAGGGCCCTTCTAGAAGGGAATCTGAATAGTTAAAACATATATTAAAGGAGTCTATATGTTCCCCCTTTCTTCTTGGGGGGTAAGGGTATGGGAAAAGTTGTTCCAGGGATTGACTCTCCAATCGATTGTAGTATATATAGTGTTACCGGTACACGGTTCTTTCTTTGTTTTTTGTTTTTTTTGGTTTTTTTTTTGTTGTTTTTTCTCCCCTTTATCCTTTTTGGGTTTTTTTTTTTTTTGGTTTTTTTTGGGGGGTTAATTTAGATAAAGGTATAAAATTGAATGGGACTAGCTCATGAGTATAGGGTAGGCAGGAGATTGATGGAGGAAGAGTTATTTTAGATACAAATTAATCTTCTGCTGTATGAGAATAATTTAGGTTATCATTATGTTTAAATATGTAATGTATTTCTTTTGTATGCTCTGAGTATGTGCTATGCTTAAAATAAATACATTTGGAAAAAAAAAAACTGGAAGAATACAGCGGGGGCTACTAAAACCAGCTGTCACAGGCTCTCATCAAAAGTGGCTGACTATGACCGCCCAGCTCCTCCATTCATGGAAGCGGTACAACAGCTTTTATGAATGAAACCTGATGTTTGAATGGAGGTGGCGGATTTAACAAACATGCGCCCAACCTCCATTCTTGCATCGTGTTTTATTCATAGAAGCTGTAGTATGTAGTAACAGCTGTGTAACACCTGGGGATCTATTTAGAAAGAAATTCACTGTGCAGAGCCCTGCGCGCATCTGCGCATGCACTGAGGTGTGTGCGCACATGTGCAGAAAAAGACATTCCGGACCTCCTAGACTGCGTCATTCTTATGCACACGGAAACATGCGTGTGTGCAGATGTACCAAAAGTCTATGCCAGGTCCTAAAGCCTAATTTTCTTTCTCGAACATCACGGGACACAGAGCCACAGTAATTACTGATGGGTTATATAGGTATCACTGGTGATTGGACACTGGCACACCCTATCAGGAAGTTCAACCCCCTATATAATCCCTCCCCCTTGCAGGGATACCTCCGTTTTTTTACGCCAGTGTCTTAGGTGATGGACGTGTAAAGATGTCCTGTGCTGAGCTCCAAAGGGAATATCCTAAGATCCTATACTGGGGCAAGCCAGGCGAACCGGATCCATTCAAAGTGTCTTTTCATGGCCGAATTGAATGGTACCCGGGCCTCGTGTCCGAAGAAACGAGGTTTTACCCGTAACGCTTCTCTTTTTAGAGAGCTGGACCCCGCAGATCAGAAAATGGCTTTAAACTTCCTAATTTCTGGCAGGGTGCTTTACAGTCCCAGAACTGTTGGATCCCCCTATTCGTAGGGGGCCCCAGTCTCTGACGGTTTTTTCAAACGGAGCCCACCGTGAGAGGTGAAGATTGGGTCTGTGTAAACAGCACCCTGCGGCTGGATAAGGTAAGAGGAGATTCCACAGAATTTTTGAGTTCTAGTGGCTTTTCTCCTTTAAGGTAAATGCATGCTATGCCTATTGTGACCACCGGGGGCTGCCAAGAGCACAAACCTTCACATGCTGACTGTCTGTCTCAGTGACTCATCGCTGGTGTTTCTCCTCACAGCGTCTCAGGCCGGCTGCAAGGTAGGATGGATGGGGGGATTTCTCATGTTTGAATGTTCCCCCCCAGGCTAGAGAGGGGCCACAGGGGTCTAGAAAGTGGTTATACCACCCGGGATCTGTGGCCTCAGGCCACCATCTATGACTATGGCCGTTCAGGCAGATCTTACTACCAGCCTCTCTCTCTCTCCTCCCCCGCCCCAGCCTTCCTCCAGAAGCATGACAGGAGAGTCGGCCAGCGCGGGAAGCGCTTGTTTTTTCAAAACTCGAGGAAGGGGGGCGGTAGAGGGGGGGGGGGGCGGGACGTCAGCACAGGTGCTTAGACTCCCACTCAGGCCAGCTGCAGGCTATTAAAGGCACTCTGTATAGGTGCACACAGCCTTCTGAGAGACACAGAGCTGACGGTCGCATGTAAGGTGGGACACAGGCATTCTCCTAGGCAGCATTTACTGAAGTAACACCAGACTGAGCATTGGGTAGCAAGGCTTTTAGCCAGACTACATCGCTCAGCAGTCAGTGTTCATTTATATACCTCACACCTTGTTGCTTTGCACTATGGGTAGAAGAGGTTCAAGCACCCCAGGAACCAGAGACACTAGGGGATCTCGTTCAGGTTCTGAGGGCCCCCTGTCGGCAGCATCCTCCCCCCCTAAAGATGGGCCAGGGACGGCTAGCCAGGGAGAGCCATCGGAGTCAGGGGCTACACCTGCTTCTGGCACTTCAGCCCCTGTATATATTACACAAGAGGTTTTTTCCTCAACCATTAATGGTCTAGAGCAGTGGTTCTCCACTCCAGTCCTTGGGACCCACCAACAGGCCAGATTTTAAGTATTACCTTGGGGAGTTGCAGACTAGAATACTGCAATCACTGAGCAGCAAGTGATATCACCTGTGATGTATTTCAGCTATCTTGCAAACCTGGCCTGTTGGTGGGTCCTGACGACTGGAGTTGAGAACCACTGGTCTAGAGGAAAGATTAATGGCCGTGATTACGTCTTCACTCAGTGTAAGAAAACGCACTAGGCTTTCCTCTGTTCCCCAAGACCCTCAGGAAGAGGAGCTCTGGGATAAAGGAGATGAATCCCTTTCAGAGGATCGGGATGGGACGGATGATTCCTCTTCGGAGGAATCAGGTGGAGAGGGACCCTCTGCGACTTCCCAAGAGGAGAAAGTCTTAGTGCAGATCCTCACTGGATTGGTCCGCTCCACATTTAAGTTGCCCCCACCTGAAACTGCTAAAGAATCCTCTTCTGCTTTGGGGTCACTGAAACCTTTCCAAGCAGCACATGCTTTTCCTGTTCATACTTTACTTGAAAAGCTCATTTATTCTGAGTGGGATCACCCAGACAAACGTTTTTTTCCGCCGAGAAAGTTTTCAACACTTTATCCGATGGAAGAAAAGTTTATTAAAATGTGGGGAATACCGGCTATTGATGCCGCCATTTCCTCCGTAAATAATAGCCTGACTTGTCCTGTAGACAATGTTCAGATGCTCAGGGATCCTGTAGATAAAAGGATGGAATCCCTATTGAAGGATGTTTTCTCCTTAGCAGGATCAGTGGCCCAACCTGCAGTAGCAGCGATTGGAGTCTGTCAATACTTAAGAGACCATGTTAAGCAGGTCATCAAAGTATTACCTGAACAGCAGGCCCAGGGGTTTGCTAACCTTCCAGCGGCCTTATGCTTTGTGGTTGACGCCATTAGAGATTCCATCGTGCAAACCTCCAGTCTTTCACTGGGGTTGGTGCATATACGTAGAATCCTATGGTTGAAAAATTGGTCAGCCGAAGCACCATGTAAGAAGCTACTGGCTGGGTTTCCATTTCGTGGTGCAAGGTTGTTTAGAGAGGACTTGGATAATTATATCAAGAGAATCTCTTGTGGGAAAAGCACTCTCTTACCTGTCAAGAAGAAGAGTAAGCGTCCCTCTTTCAAACTGACTCTTTCCCCAGCGCCAGGGGCTTCAGCCTCCAGGCAGTCTCGACGGCCGCCTCCATCGGGGTCCAGAGACAAGAGTCAACCCCAGGGACAAAAGAAGTCCTGGGGAAAGAAGCCTACTAGGCAAAACACTAAGACCTCTGCATGAGGGGGCGCCCCTGCTCACTCGAGTGGGCGGAAGACTGCGACAGTTCTCACAGCTCTGGCAGGAGGATTTCCAGGACAGATGGGTAATCTCCACGGTAACCTTAGGGTACAAGCTGGAGTTTCAGGAATTCCCCTCTCCTCGGTTCCTCATATCAAGTGTCCCCAGAGACCCAGAGAAGAAGCAGTCGCTCCTTCTAGCGTTAGGGCAACTTTTGTCGCAGGAGGTCATTATGATAGTTCCCACAGAGGACCAGAGATTGAGCTTCTATTCCAACCTTTTTACGGTCCAAAAGCCAAATGGGGATGTCAGACCCATTCTGGATTTAAGGGATCTGAACCGATTCCTAAGGATTCAATCCTTCCGCATGGAATCAATTCGAACAGTAGTTCCCACCCTGCAGGGAGGAGAATTTCTGGCATCAATAGACATCAGAGATGCATATCTGCATGTGCCCATTTTTCCTGCTCATCAGAAGTTTCTGCGCTTCGAGGTAGGAGGGCGCCATTTCCAGTTTGTGGCTCTGCCTTTCGGGCTAGCCACTGCACCTCGAGTGTTCACAAAAATCTTGGCTCCTCCTCTGGCCAGATTAAGGGCTCAGGGTATAGCTGTCATAGCATACCTAGACGACCTGCTCTTGATAGACCGGTCGGTAGCCTCTTTGAATGGAAACTTGAGGACCACAGTCAGGTATCTAGAACACCTGGGTTGGATCCTCAACTTAGAAAAGTCTTTCCTAAAACCAGTAAGAAGACTGGAGTATTTAGGTCTGATTATAGATACAAGCCAGGAGAAAATATTTCTACCCCAGGCAAAGATCGCTGCTTTGAGAGAGCTGATTCTGGCAGTAAGGACCAAGAAGGGTCCCTCAGTCCGCCTTTGTATGAGGCTACTAGGGAAGATGGTGTCTTCATTCGAAGCAGTTCCCTATGCTCAGTTTCACTCAAGAATGCTGCAACACAGTATTCTGTCGACCTGGAACAAGAAAGTTCAGGCATTAGACTTTCCGATGCACCTGTCGCATGCGGTGCGTCAGAGCCTCAATTGGTGGCTCATACCCGAAAACCTGCAGAAGGGGAAATCCTTTCTACCGGTTACCTGGACGGTGGTAACAACAGATGCCAGTCTGTCAGGTTGGGGAGCAGTTCTGGAACAGGCTGCGGTCCAAGGGGTATGGTCCAAGACAGAGAGGACCTTACCCATCAACATTCTGGAGATCCGGGCGATACATCTAGCTCTAAAAGTCTGGACTATCAGGCTACAGGGTTGTCCGGTCAGGATCCAGTCTGACAATGCCACAGCAGTGGCTTATGTCAATCATCAGGGAGGCACCCGGAGCCGAGCTGCTCAAAAGGAGGTGAACAAGATCTTAGCCTGGGCAGAGATGCATGTGCCATGCATATCGGCAGTTTTCATCCCGGGAATAGAGAATTGGCAGGCAGACTATCTAAGTCGCCAGCAGTTACTTCCAGGGGAATGGTCTCTGCATCCCGACGTCTTTTGGGCCATATGCCAAAGATGGGGGGTTCCAGATGTAGATCTCTTTGCATCCCGATTCAACAAAAAGATAGACAGATTTGTGGCAAGGACAAAAGATCCTCTTGCATGCGGGACGGATGCGTTGGTGATTCCGTGGCATCGGTTCTCACTGATTTACGCATTCCCGCCTATTCTGCTATTACCACTACTCCTTCGCAGGATCAGGCAGGAAAGGAAGTCGGTACTTCTGGTGGCCCCCGCTTGGCCCAGAAGGACTTGGTATGCAGAAATAGTAAGGATGACGGTAGGTTCCCCGTGGACACTACCGGTACGCCCAGACCTCTCAAGGTCCAGTGTTCCATCCTGCCTTACAAACGCTAAATTTGACGGTTTGGCTATTGAGACCCACGTTCTGAAGAGTCGTGGGCTCTCAGGTCCTGTCATATCTACCTTGATTAATGCAAGGAAGCCAGCTTCCAGGATGATTTATCATAGAGTCTGGAAATCTTATATAACCTGGTGTGAATCCAGAGATTGTCATCCCAGGAAATATGTCATAGGTAGAATTCTTGATTTTCTACAATTAGGATTAGAAATGAAGCTGGCCTTGAGTACCATCAAGGGCCAGGTCTCTGCTTTATCAGTATTATTTCAGCGGCCACTTGCTTCGCATTCTTTGGTCCGAAACTTTATGCAGGGGGTGATGCGTCTTAATCCTCCGGTTAAAACGCCCCTAAACCCCTGGGACTTGAACTTGGTCCTGGCTGTGTTACAGAAACAGCCTTTTGAACCAATAAGTCAGATTCCTTTGGTCTTGTTGACAAGGAAATTAATTTTTCTGGTGGCCATCTCTTCTGCTAGAAGAGTATCAGAATTAGCAGCTCTTTCCTGTAAGGAGCCTTATTTGATTATACACAAGGATAGAGTGGTACTACGCCCTCATCCTAGTTTTTTTTACCGAAGGTGGTTTCTGATTTTCATTTAAACCAAGACATTGTTCTGCCTTCCTTTTTTCCAGATCCCTGTTCTCCGGAAGAGAGATCTCTACATTCGTTGAATGTAGTGAGAGCAGTTAAGGCCTATCTAGGGGCAACTGCTCAGATCCGCAAGACGGATGTTTTGTTTGTGCTGCCAGAGGGTCCCAGTAGAGGACAGGCAGCGTCAAAAGCTACCATTTCTAAATGGATTCGACAATTGATCATTCAAGCTTACGGTTTGAAAAAGAAGATTCCTCCGTTTCAAATCAGGGCACATTCCACAAGGGCTATTGGTGCTTCTTGGGCAGTGCATCAAATCTGCAAGGCCGCAACCTGGTCTTCAGTTCATACATTCACCAGATTCTATCAGGTGGATGTGAGAAGGCATGAGGATATCGCCTTTGGGCGTAGTGTGCTGCAGGCAGCGGTACAGGGTCCTTAGGTCTGATTGCACCCTACTTGGTCGTGGCCCCCCCCCCTCAGGTAGCATTGCTCTGGGACATCCCATCAGTAATTACTGTGGCTCTGTGTCCCGTGATGTTCGAGAAAGAAAATAGGATTTTTTAAAACAGCTTACCTGTAAAATCCTTTTCTTTCGAAGGACATCACGGGACACAGAGGTCCCGCCCCTCTTCTAATACACTATATTGCTTGGCTACAAAACTGAGGTATCCCTGCAAGGGGGAGGGATTATATAGGGGGTTGAACTTCCTGATAGGGTGTGCCAGTGTCCAATCACCAGTGATACCTATATAACCCATCAGTAATTACTGTGGCTCTGTGTCCCGTGATGTCCTTCGAAAGAAAAGGATTTTACAGGTAAGCTGTTTTAAAAAATCCTATTATGCGCTGCGCTTGGGTGACCCCAAAAACAAAATTAATAATAACCAACTCTGTGCTTACTAGTGCGATAATATTAAATACAAATAATATGAATGTTGAATAAATAAACAAGGTGTGAAAAACCAGGTGCTTGTTACACCATAAATTAGTGCTTATTAGTGCTTGTTACACCATACATAGTGTCTTAATCAACATAAAAAGTGCTTAGTGCTCAATATAAAGTATCCTGCTTGTCTAAATTAATAAATTAATAAATAATGGGGGAAAAAAAGTTCTCTTTAGCACTCTAAATAGTGTGTGCAAATAATATCCAGCAGTGATAATAAAACAATGTGTGCAGGTGGTGTTCAGCTGTGACAACAATCCAACATCATGCCGAAGATATCCTGAGTGCTGCAAAACATGCTCCGGTGCTCCTTCGTGACCCCCTTAAGCTAGTGTGCTCACCTCAGAGCGTGTGACTCAACTGCTGCCCTGAGTCCAAATACGCTTTGGAGCCACCCCTGGGCTCAGTCTCAGTGTCTGCTGCACTCCTCCAGCTGGAAACAATGTGGCTCCATACATATAAATGAAAAGGAAACTATATAGTGTAATATAGTCAAAATACTTTTATTAAAAGAAAACGCTCCCCACACCGGGGTACTCACATGGCACTGGTGCGTCAGTGCACCATACTATAACGGCTTTCTATGCAAAATCACTGGATTAATGGTGCAGTATGCTGTGATGGGACAGCGCTGGTGTAAAGTCCATGTCAGTCTCTCCGTCCTGGCCCCTCCCCTACGCGTCTTCGACACAGGGATCACGTGTCATCATCAGGGGGAGTGCTAAAGAGAACTTTTTTTTTAATTTTTTTATTTATTAATTTATTAAATTAGACAAGCAGGATACCTTATATTGAGCAATAAGCACTTTTTATGTTGATTAAAACACTATGTATGGTGTAACAAGCACTAATAAGCACTAATTTATGGTGTAACAAGCACCTGGTTTTTCACACCTTGTTTATTTATTCAACATTCATATTATTTGTATTTAATATTATCGCACTAGTAAGCACAGAGTTGGTTATTATTAATTTTTTTTTCGGGGTCACCCAAGCGCAGCGCATAATTTGTAAATTTATCCTATGCACGTTATATGAAGCGTGATTAGCGCTAGCAGCTGGAGGTAGCACAAGCAAGGCATAAGATTATTGTGGCTCACAGAATTTTTCCAATTTGATAGGTCCTAAAGCCTGCCAGAGCCCTTCAGCACATCTGAGTACACATGTGCACTGCCATTCTCACCTAGGCAAGAAAAGAGGAATTGTCTTATGGGGTGAAGGTCCACTTTAAACTAGTTTCCATAAGTGAGCTCTTGTAATGGCAGATTTCTGCATAAGATTCTATTACAAAGAAGTAAACTGCATGTCACTGAGAAAATAACCCCTTGTTTGGTCATCCAGAAAGCAAATAGTAAATGAGACATAAAAGCACACAGAAGTTATTGATTGCCATCTTGTCTAGACATTTTATACACAATTATGGCATTCTTTTAATTCTGGTTTGTGTCCATATGACACCAGTACAGGGGCAAGGTCCTCCAGCACTAAAAAGCCCCCAACCTCTTCCCCAGTTCCAGGACACATATTTTCTGTCATGCTCCCTTTTCTGCCATCAGTTTGCATTTTATAGCAAGTGGGGTTGACTTATTAATGGAAAGGAAATGTTCCCCTTGTTTTTTGATTGAGATGAAGTTCTTCTGCCCTACATCATCCAATCATGTGCAAGTAAAAATACTGTTTTCATTTTTTCCTCGCACATGATTGGGCATTCTTTGCAAAATCGATTTTCCAACACATTCACTGACCTAAGGAAACTTTCATTGTGAAGTAAAGATTCCCGGCAAAGCAAACAGTTTTTTTGCCTATTGGCCTGGTTCAGATTGGCTTCAGCTTGTATAAGTGTAGTGTGAACAGCAAGCTTTAACAAAGCATTTGCAAAGCTTTCCGCAAGCTTTGGTGAAGCTTTGTGTGGGAGTGACGTCATGTGGCTCCGGAGAGTCACAGAGCCATAGACCGCGGCCCCGGAAGGAAGACGGGCGAAGATGGATGCTTCCACCAGCGGGGATATTGCGGGGCTTCCTTTGCAAGTAAGTGCCACATAATGGGCTAGTATGCGATGCATACTAGTCAATTATGCTTTTACTTTGCAGGGGAATAAAGAGGAAGTAAAACCCATCAGGGTTTACTTCATCTTTAATATTCGCTATTAACTTCCTGATTCTCCTCCTGGCCAATCAGGAAGCGGGTCCTGTGACCTAATTGGCCGGGAATCTTAGGACTCCCAGCCAATCAGGTCTTAGGATCCACTACCTGTTCGGTAGGGAGGAGAAGCAATGGCCCCGGCTCTTCCCTCGGCAAGCTGGAATGAGAAGCAGCAGCCCTGCGGCCCTACACCAGATCCTCGTCATCTGCCTCCTAAGGTAGGAGCAGAGCCTGAGTATGGAGCATGAATGCTCCGAATGAGCGCCATGCCAGCTGACCCTGCACCCGGTAGTGGCGTCATTTGTGCTTCCGAGTGACTTCAAGCACCGTTGAGTCTCCCGGAAGCCACCAGCATGGCCAGATCCAAGGCAGCACCTGCAGCTACAGACACATAACCACTTCTCCTGGGACAGAGCTGATGGTTTCTATATACTACATGCTGGTCTTAATCTCCATCTAGTGAGTGTAACTTTTTACGTTCCAACTATTAAAACGTTTTCTGCTACGCTTAGATGCCGCTGCTTTTTGTCTTCCTCCATATTCTAGTTCTATTCTATCCACTAAGGATAGTTTAATGGTCATCCTTACATTGACTTACTAATACAATGGACTAAATAAGACTGCCCTATCATATGACACAGTCACAACCATTTGCACACTATTTTCAGGTTATAGCCCTATCTTGAGTGTGCCATAAAAATCTGTTTGCCTCCTAAGGTAAGGCCTCCGATCGCTGCCTGCACGTCCAACTCCCGCGGGGGAGTGGGGGGTAGTCACTGCCTACCTGTCCGTCTCACATGGGGGGGGTGGCATTAGTACGAGTGAGGGGGCAGGTTTGTTTGCGGCCCCCCCTCCCAAATTTTGAGCACCATCCGCCACTGCTGCACTCTTTAAAAAAAAAAAAAAAAGCATTATAATAGCATAATGTGCTAGTATGCATACTAGCACATTATGAAATACTTACCTTAGAACGAAGCCCTCCAGCAGCACTCTGTCACCACTGACAAGACTGCCATCTTCACCTGGTCTTCCTACCGGATTTGTGGGCCCTGGTCATCTGATTGGCCAAGCCACGATGACGTCACTGCCATGCATGCGTGCGGGGGCCATGGCACAGAGTTTTGAAGGACAGCACGTGTATGCTGTCCCTTCGGAGCTCATGCGCCAGTGACATCAGCGGCTGCATGCATCATGAATATCTCCTAAACAGTGCAAGTTTAGGAGATATTCACTGTACCGACAGGTAAGCCCTATTATAGGCTTACCTGTAAGTTGAAAGAAAGACCTTACTACCACTTTAAGCAAGCTGCTAGCAGGCTTCAGCACTTCTTGAAGCTTTAATGATAAATAAAGTTGTTGTGTATCCCCGCTACCTGTTGTCAAGTGACTATCCGGTGATTATAATAATATTAATGCCAAAAAACCTTGAGGTAGCAGCAAACAAATATCTGTGTCCCCATAATTACTATATTCAAAAGTGTTAATTTTTTGTTGCATCTCCCTTTCTCAACACACTAAAAGTGTATAATCTTGTGCAACCTTATTTATAGTAATACATGAATAAAATTGCAATCAACAGAAGAACCACAATCAATATATACAAACATATGCATATATGCAAAGTATTTATATCCTCTTCCTCAAACTTGCAGTGCTCCTCCACAATAGTAATTAGTTTAAAATCATACAGTCCACCCTTTGGTGCTAGTCTTTCTTGACAAATGTAGTATTCAAGTCTTAAAGTAAGGGGCGATTTAAATACACTATATTACCAAAAGTATTAGGACGTCTGCTTTTATACGCACATAAACTCTCTTTTCAGACGGATGTTGGCTCAAACTTGTTTTGCATACACGTGGTCGCACAAGGTTTTCGGAATTTCCGAACGCCAAGAACGCAATGGCGTACACCACGTACGACGAGACTATAAAAGGGCAGTTCAATACCAAGCGCGGCACCCTTTGGGCTCCTTTTGCTAATCTCGTGTTAGTAAAAGTTTGGTGAGAGACAATTCGCGCTTTTTCAGACTCGTGGTTTTCAGATCGTATTTCTGCTGTTCAGTTTGTGCTTCTGGGTTTGTATCTGGTCTTCAGTGCATGCAGCGAGTTCCCATTGACTTGTCATTGTGTTCTTGTCCGTTCGTTACTGATTTTCAGGTCGCTCTTCACAGGCCTTGCTGTTCTTCAGTGCGTTCTGTTACTTCGTTCTGACCAGCTGACCGTTTTCTAGCCATGTTGCGTGTACGTACTTATTGTAGAGTTCGTGCTGTGCGGGGGCTTGGTGTTGGGGTCCTTGCTTTGACAGAAGCCCAGTCCATGAACAGGGCGATTAGGAGTTCATGGACCAAGAATTGGTTGCTCCAGCGTGACCAGTTCTCTCATATGCCTTTGCGGCGTGAGATCCATGAGAATAATCCTGATGATTTCAAGAACTTTCTCAGGATGACGGACCCCGTTTTTCACCGTTTGTTGGCTTTGCTGACCCCCTATATCAGCAGGCAGGATACCTGCATGAGGCAAGCCATCACTCCGGAGCAGAGGCTGGTCGCCACCCTGCGGTACTTGGCGACAGGGAGAAGCCTGCAGGACCTCAAGTTCTCGACAGGCATCTCCCCCCAGGCTCTGGGGATCATTATCCTGGAGACCTGTTCTGCCATCATCCAGGTCCTGCAGAAGAAGTATACAACCCCTGGCAAAAATTATGGAATCACCAGTCCCTGAGGATGTTCCTTCAGTTGTTTATTGTTGTAGAAAAAAAGCAGATCACAGACATGGCCAAAAACTAAAGGCATTTCAAATGGCAACTTTCTGGCTTTAAGAAACACTAAAAGAAATCAAGAAAAATAATTGTGGTGGCCAGTAACAGTTAAATTTATAGAACAAGCACAGGGAATAAATTATGGAATCACTCAATTCTGAGGAAAAAATTATGGAATCACCCTGTAAATTTTCATTACAAACACTAACACCTGCATCAGATTAAATCTGCTTATTAGTATGTAGGTAAAGAGGGTAAATCATCACGCAGTGTTGCACAAGATGTTGGTTGTTCACAGTCGGCTGTGTCTAAAACATGGACCAAATACAAACAACATGGGAAGGTGGTTAAAGGCAAGCATACTGGTAGACCAAGGAAGACATCAAAGCGTCAAGACAGAAAACTTAAAGAAATATGCCTTGAAAACAGAAAATGTACAACAAAACAAATGAGGAACAAATGGGAGGAAACTGGAGTCAACATCTGTGACCAAACTGTAAGAAACCGCCTAAAGGAAAAGGGATTTACAAACAGAAAAGCTAAAAGAAAGCCATCTCTAACACCTAAACACAAAAAAACAAGGTTACAATGGGCTAAGGAAAGGCAATCGTGGACTGTGGATGATTGGATGAAATTTATATTCAGTGATGAATCTCGAATCTGCATTGGGCAAGGTGATGATGCTGGAACGTTTGTTTGGTGCCGTTCCAATGAGATTTATGCAGACGACTGTCTGAAGAAAACATGCAAATTTCCACAGTCAATTATGATATGGGGCTGCATGTCAGATAAAGGCACTGGGGAGATGGCTGTCATTAAATCTTCAATAAATGCACAGGTTTACATTAAAATTTTGGACACTTTTCTTATCCCATCTATTGAAAGGATGTTTGGGGATGATGAAATCATTTATCAAGATGATAATGCATCTTGCCATAGAGCAAAAACTGTGAAAAAATTCCTTGAAGAAAGACACATAAGGTCAATGTCATGGCCTGCAAACAGTCCGGATCTCAATCCAATTGAAAATCTGTGGTGGAAGTTAAAGAAAATGGTCCATGACAAGGCTCCAACCTGCAAAGATGATTTGGCAACAGCAATCAGAGAAGGCTGGAGCCAGATTGATGAAGAGTACTGTTTATCACTCATTAAGTCAATGCCTCAGAGACTGCAAGCAGTTATAAAAGCCAGAGGTGGTGCAACAAAGTACTAGTGATGTGTTGGAGTGTTATTTTGTTTGTTTGTTTTTCATGATTCCAAATTTTTTTCCTCAGAATTGAGTGATTCCATAATTTATTCCCTGTGCTTGTTCTATAAATATAATAGGGCGTACACACGGTCGGACTTTGTTCGGACATTCCGACAACAAAATCCTAGGATTTTTTCCGACGGATGTTGGCTCAAACTTGTTTTGTCTACACACGGTCGCACAAAGTTGTCAGAAAATCCGATCGTTCTAAACGCGGTGACGTAAAACACGTACGTCGGGACTATAAACGGGGCAGTGGCCAATAGCTTTCATCTCTTTATTTATTCTGAGCATGCGTGGCACTTTGTCCGTCGGATTTGTGTACACGCGATCGGAATTTCCGACAACGGATTTTGTTGTCGGAAAATTTTATCTCCTGCTCTCCAACTTTGTGTGTCGGAAAATCCGATGGAAAATGTCCGATGGAGCCCACACACGGTCGGAATTTCCGCCAACACGCTCCGATCGGACATTTTCCATCGGAAAATCCGACCGTGTGTACGGGGCATTACTGTTACTGGCCACCACAATTATTTTTCTTGATTTCTTTTAGTGTTTCTTAAAGCCAGAAAGTTGCCATTTGAAATGCCTTTAGTTTTTGGCCATGTCTGTGATCTGCTTTTTTTCTAAAACAATAAACAACTGAAGGAACATCCTCAGGGACTGGTGATTCCATCATTTTTGCCAGGGGTTGTATTAAGGTAAGATTTTTATCCTTTAACATCACATTTTATTGTAATAAATGTTTGATAATATATTGTATTTCTTTCCTTATTCCCTAATTACCATGATTGTAATATGCTGTGAATGTCCCCTTTGTCCTCATGCATGCTGGAGTTTTTTTTTAATTGTTTTTGTCCTTCATACATATTTGTCTTCACTTACCTCCCCAGCATGCTCTCCTGGGCCTATATCCACCTTGTCTAGTCAATTAACAATGTATTTTGTCAGCTCCATAGTAGTGCTTTACCCTAAATACCCCCTAAAATGTGTAAAAATGTTTTTTGTGCTTTAAATTCAGGCAGAGTGCCAGAGGCTTTTTTTTTGGGTCCCAAAATCATTTGGAACCCTCCCTCCCCCCCAACTGCTAACGCTGATACCAATCCTCTATCTGCTGACTTTGCCAAACCCATACACACTATACCCACCTATTTTGTGGTCAGATTTATGGATGAATTCCCCAAAGCATGTAGTGCAAGGGCCTGCCTGAATACTTTCAAATGGTACTGTTAAATAAAGTTGTTGTATCCTACTATTATCTTGATAGGTAATAGCAGAATGTAAAAATGTGCTAAAATGTGTACAGTGTGTATTTATATCTTTGTATTATGATACTTCTTACCTGTCCAGTGGGCTGCCAATAGTGTAAGTAAGGAGGGGCTGGCCAAAGTAATACACATTATTTAGGCATTCATCTCTCAATGAAGTGGAGAGTGTTACCTGTCAAAAACATCTCCCCCCCTAAAATTTTTAAAATGGCCCATGAGAGGGGGGGGGGGGAGGAATCTGATAGATACCTTTGTCTTTAAATACTCCATAAAATAAATGTTATACTGATGTTGGCCAAGAATGTTTGTGTCTAATCTGCTTTCCATGTTTATGTGCAAAATTATTCATTTATTTTTCTTGTTTGACTCCACAGTTTCCTTCCAACCCACAGGAATGACAGACTGTGGCATCCCACTTTGCCCAGCGGTGGGACTTTCCTAACTGCGTAGGGGCAATTGATGGGAAACACGTCCACATCGTCCCACCACCCAACTCGGGGTCATACTATTACAACTACAAGGGGTTCAATAGTATTGTGATGTTGGCGGTGGTGTTGGCTACTTACGAGTTCCTGTATGTGGACGTGGGGAAGAATGGCCGGATGTCAGATGGTGGAGTCATCGCCCACACTAAGTTCTACAGGCGTCTCCAGAATGGCAGCTTGGGCTTGCCTCCTCCAGAAGACAATGCGGAAGGACTCCCATTCGTCTTCGTTGCGGATGAAGCGTTTGCGCTGGGGGACCATCTTATGCGGCCATTCCCTATGAGGACCCTCACCCCGGACCAGAGGGTTTTTAATTACCGGCTGGCCAGAGCCAGAAGAGTGGTGGAAAACACGTTTGGAATAATGGCCAGCCGGTTCCGCCTATTTCTTACACCGATACACATGGCCGAATATAAACTCAATCACATCATCCTGGCTTGCTGTGTTCTCCACAACTTTTTAAGGAGAAATTCTTGGAACTATGCTGGCTCAGTTGGGGCTGAGGCCGGAATTTATATTAATGAACCAACCCTGACGGCGCTTGAAGCTGAGCATCCTGGCTTGCCTCCCCAGAGTGCCCGCGAGGTCCGTATAAGATACATGGAATACTTTGCGGGTAGGGGGGCCATCGATATGCCAGACAATGTCTGAGACTTTTTTAAATAAAAATATATTTTAAACTGAACAAATATTTGCTTTGATTTAGTGCTTGGCTTTCTTTTAGCTGACCATGACCGAAATTTGGGGAGTCCTGAAAATGGCGTGATTGTGTAAAATTAGAAAGCACTGTTGGGTGTTATTTACTAAAGGAAAATACACTTTGCACTACAAGTGCACTTGAGACTGCACTGAAACTACATTTGTAGTGCAAAGTGGATTTGCCTTTAGTAAATAACTCCCATTGTCATTGAAAACACCAACTTTACTACAAAAAATGCTTTTGAGCATTGAAAGAAGAAGCCACACATTGTTGATTCTCAATTTTTTTAATCAAAGCACAATCATATCTGCATTTATAAAAGGTTTTTAGAACAAACCAACATGTTTGTTGTATAACAATTTTTTAGGTCACATTAAAAGTAGAAATTGCCTTTTAAGGTAAAACAGGCATGTTTAAAACCAAAAAGAAATACACAACTCCGGAACTTACAAACTTCAACTTTTATAGAAAGTGAAGGCAATATCAGACATGAGTATTTATAAACTGTGCTTGATATTGCGTTCAGCAGATGGGGTGAAGTCACCCCTGGAAAAGCCAAATTTTGAAGATGCACACAAATTGCCGAATGTCAACATGTGCTAGCTGCCATCATGGGGGATCAATGGACGTGTTTTGTGGGTGCAACCCCTTCTTCTCAGCTGCTTTATTATTGAGGAAGGGGTTGCACCCCCAAAACGCATACACTGATCTCCCATGATGGCAGATAGCACATGTTGACACACTGTGTGCATCTTCAAAATTTGGCTTTTCTATAATATGTCACAAAATTGTCAGAAAAAAACAAACACAAAGCAGAAATAATTTAGGGATTTCTAGGGGTTTTAAATTCTCCCTAAAACATCAATGATGTTCTTCATTTTATTTTGAACATCATTGATGTTTTGCTTGATGTTTTCCAGGTCCCTATTACACCCCATTATCTCCCCAATCAGGATCTGGCCACTTTCACTGGTGAAATTACCTTCTTCCACAACATCACGATCACCTAAAATATAAAATAAAAAACACCATGTATTATAAATATGCAGGCATCCATCTCTTACCGGAGCCTGTGGTCGCAGACACTCACTTGTTGTGGTGACTATTTCCACGTCTCCCTCCTCCTCCTCTGGTTGAGTTTGGGGGATTTTCACTTCTTCATGAGGTGGGGGGTCTGTTGTCTCCTCTGATGAGTGGTGTCCTCCGAGTCTTTTCTCCCCTATGTTAAAAAAAATAGGTATAATTAGCACACAGATATTTGATGGCAGAAATAGAAATATGAAACATTGCTTGGAAGTGGGGTACAATTGTCTGTTTTGGCAGAGTTGCAAGATGAAGAAATATTGTTTTCCTTTGTCAAGCTTGAATACTTACCTGTTTTGTACAAGCTTCACAGATGGAGACACCCCTATAGTATACACTGGAGCACCTGTGTGGGGCCCCTAATAAAAAGGGTGTCCTGGTGTCCCACACTAGTGCTCCAGCGTCCAGATGTGTAAACAGCTGCTGAGAGTCCTCTCCTTACACAGAATCTAGTTTGCATTTCATTCTAGTTACTAAACCATCTAGACAACAAAATTATTTTAAGAGAAGTAGGGCATAAAAAATGTATTGAACTGCATCTGGACAAAACATGGTGTTTTATTGGCCGAACGAACAATGTTTCCTACGAAGGAATAATGTGTCCATGAACATGAAAGTTGCCATTTTAAACTGTACAACAGTAAAGAAAAGCACATGGAGCAGCATGAACGTTATAAAAATAACGAATAGGAACACAGCAAAACTACTTACTTTTTTGCAGCACTCTCCTGATCCTTCTATGCTGATCGTGCTCCCTGATTTTGAGGTCCGACCACCGCTTCCTCAGTTGATCCTTGGATCGACGTACGCCAAAATTACAGTGCAGACTCTTCACAACTTTTGCCATGATCTTGGCCTTTCTGACATTTGGGTTGGGGTAAGGTCCATACTTCCCATCATAGTGGGCCCTCTTCAGTATGTCCACCATCTCCACCATCTCTACAAAGGACATATTTGAGGCCTTAAATCTTCTCCTCCGGGATCGTGACGTTTCTGGCTCCGGCCTTTCCTCCTCCTCGTTGCTGTAACTAGCACGCACCTGCTATGTCTCCGCCATGTGCTCTTCCCCACTGCGTCGAACGAGAAGGGGTGGATAGACTAGAAAGAACGTCAGGGGCGGGCGGAGTTTCACGCATGCGCAGTGTATATAAAGCATAACACGCGATCTGTGAGCGGAGGAAGGAGTATAAGGAAGTGCCGATCGTGATAACGAAGGTAACATTTAAACTTGGGCCTATACTGATTAGAGATTGAGGCCTATATTGGGACAAGATTAGGAGACTTTAGCCTCAAATTAGCGTTTTTCTTGTGTATTGCAGATAAAATGGATGGCTTCAATGACCACAACTTCCTCTCCCTGTTTATAGACAAATACAGGGAGCTGCCCTGTCTGTGGCAGGTGAAACACCCGCATTATAATCATAAACAAAAGAGGCAGGCAGCACTAGAGAAACTGCTGGAGGTGGTCCAACCATCCACGGCAACCATCCCCTATTTAAAAGCCAAAATTGGTGGCCTGAGGAGCACTTATCTTAGGGAGCGCAAGAAGGTCCAGAATTCCCAGAGATCCGGAGCTGCAGCAGATGACGTTTATGTCCCCAGGCTCTGGTACTATGAGAGACTGCGATTTCTGTCAGACCAGACTGAAGTCAGGGAATCCCTCTCAACCCTTCCTTCCACTCTTCCTTCCACCCTATCTTCCACCCCAGCTGAGGCTTCCTATGTCCAACCTGGGACTTCCAGCCAGGAAGAAGTGGAGGAGCCCAGCTTGAGTCAGGTATAGCATTGTTCTCCAATTTCTGGTCAATAAATAAATTATGTTTACTAGATTTTTTTTATTGATCACTAATTGCTGATTTAATAAAGTGTTTTACATATCAATAGACAGTAGTGGGCAAAAATAATTGGGACAAGAATGAAAAATGCTGGGCTCAGAATAATAGTCTTTTCTATTTTTTAACATTCAGTTTGCAACAGTCATGAGGTAAAAATTATGTGTGATTGATGAAGAAAAAACTAAAACTATGTCCCTTTTTCATACACAGGAAGACCTCAGCCAGGAGGAGGCTGTGGAATGTGGCACACAGGAGGAGGCTGTGGAATGTGGCAGCCAGGAGGAGGCGGGGGTTAGTGGCAGCCAGGAGGAGGCCGGGCCCAGTAGGAGCCTCACAGAATCGCGGGTCCCACCCCTCCGCCTTCCAAACAAAAGACCCAGGAAGGGGAGTAACGTGGAGGATTCAGCACTCAGGCTGATTCAGGAGGCTTCTGCGTCCCTCAGAGCCACCCCCACTCGTGAAGAGGCCTTTGCCTGCATGGCTGCCACCAAACTGCAGGACATGCAGGAGGGCCAACGCCTCATGTGTGAGGACATCCTTTATAAAACATTAACTAAGGGGGTGAAGGGCGAAATTACACCCAAAACCCACCTGTGTGAGTTGACCATCCTCCTCCTCCTCCACCTCCTGCCACAACTCCACCACCACAGAGACAGCGTGGAAGGAAGAGTGGAAGGAAGACAAGAAAGTGATGACCTGGGTTCAGTCTGGTCTGACAAAAGATGCAGGCTCTTGTATGACCACAGCCAGGGGACATGTATGTCATCTGCTGCTGTTCATGATCTCTTGGACTTCTGGACCAGATTGTACTCCCTTACATATGGACTCCTCAGGCCACCAATTTTGCAATAAAATAATTGATGTGTGCCCTGGGGGCCAAAGGCTTCGCCAATTTCTGCTGTCTCTCCAGCGTTGCCTCCCTTTTTCTTTGGTTAGGACCCCTTAATACATTTTTGGTTTGTTTTATTATACTCACCTATGTGTGTTTTCCTTCTAAAAGGACAGTTAGTTTGTGAGGAGGCAGGTACATTTCAAAAATACAAAGTGAAATTAACAAGAGACACCAACACCAAACAATCTCCTTGAGATTAAATAATACAAGATAATAATCGTGTTGTGATAACTTGACACACGAAACACACCCAAAACTATTCTGGAGTTAAAAAAAAAATATACAAAAATAACACGAGATCAGGATTTCAAAAAAAAAAAAAAAAAAATTAATCTAAAAACATCAAAAAAGCGGCAGCTGAGTGGGAGCTGCGACCTAGTGTTTACATTTTACAGAGCGTTTGTGACAGCCGCTGTAAGTACACAGAATTGTTGGCAAAACAAAAAAGAATTAGCACTTCTTGAAGCTTATTGAAAGCCTGTTGAAGCCTGCTAGCAGCTTGCTTAAAGTAGCAATCAACACTCCCATTAGGATCTGTGTTCAACATTTACAAACTGAGCTGAATGGTGATTTAAAAGCTTTGTGGAAAGCTCTGCACATGCTTTGACAAAGCTTGCTGTTCACACTGCTCTTGTACAAGCTGAAGCCCATGTGAAAAAAGCCTTATGCCGCGTACACACGAGCGGACATTACGGCGGACTTTGCCCGGCGGACTTTTCGACGTACTTTCCGACGGACTTTGTGAATGAACGGACTTGCCTACACACAATCCACCAAAGTCCGTCGAATTCGTACGTGATGACGTACGACCGGACTAAAACAAGGAAGTTCATAGCCAGTAGCCAATAGCTGCCCTAGCGTGGCTTTTTGTCCGTCGAACTAGCATACAGACGGCGGACTTTTCGACCGGACTCGATTTCAACGGATAAATTTAAAACAAGTTTCAAATCTAATTCCGTCGAACTTTTGAGCAAACAAAGTCCGCTGGAGCCCACACACATCGAATTGTCCGACGAAATCCAGTCCGCCGGGCAAAGTCCGCCGTAATGTCCGCTCGTGTGTACGCGGCATAAGTAAAACAGCCTAAGTTTGTTGAAGCATTCTCCAGGGTGCACAGTGGGACCAGGTGTCAGTCTGGAAGCAGGTTTTCAGAGACAGTGACAGCAGAAGACAGAGAGAGCGGCAAACACGACTCTTGTGTCATCTTTAGGCATAGGCTGCTCAGTAAAATGAGAGATTTCCATGATTCAGACCATTCCTAGAAAATCTTCCTGTGGTCCAGTGATTACTCGACTTTTCAACGGAGTTCCGACGAAACGGACTTGCCTACACACAATCACACCAAAGTCCGATCGTTTCGAATGTGATGACGTACGACCGGACTAGAATAAGGAAGTTCATACCCAGTAGCCAATAGCTGCCCTTGCGTCCTTTTTTGCCAGTCGGACTAGCATACAGACGAACTGATTTTTAGATCGGACTCAAGTCCGTCTGAAAGATTTGAAACATGTTCTATTTCTAAAGTCCGACAGATTTTTCGACAGAAAAGGTCAGATGAAGCCCACACACAATCGAATTGTCCAACGGATTCGTTCCGTCGGACCAGTTTGGTCGAAAAGTCCGGTCGTGTGTACACGGCATTAGGCTACTTTCACACTGAGGCGCTTTACAGGCGCTACAGCGCTAAAAATAGTGCCTGCATAGCGCCTGTAAAGAGCCTCTCCTGTCTCTCCAGTGTGAAAGTCCGAGGGCTTTCACACTGGAGCAGTGCGCTTGCAGGACGGTAAAAAAAAGTCCTACAAGCAGCATCTTTGCAGTGCTGTAGGAGCTATGTATACACCGCTCCTAAAGCACCCCAACCCATTGAAATCAATGGGGCATTACCGCCAAAGCACTGTTTTAACCCTTTTTCGGGTTTCCGCTAAAACGACGATAAAGCGGCGCTAAAAATAGCGCAGCTTTAGCGCCGACGCCCGCCCGCCCCAGTGTGAAAGTAGCCTTATATGCAGACATGTGAAGGATTAGAAGCATTCTTAGTGCTAAGTAAAGATTGTGAGCTATAAAAGTGCAGGCAGGTGTCTTATATTTGACTGGGCATTATCTGTCTATTTATGGTTAACCTAAAGCTAGCCATTCAGGTGTAGATTTCTCTCATTTAGCAGGTGTTCTATCGAGAAATGCCTCCCATCAAAAAATGCCCCTGATGGGTCTACGCATGTGCAGTAACAAGTATCACTCCAGCTGATATGTTGATCAGCTGGCGTGATGTCAACATAGCACATGCGCAGATCGTCGGAGGCATTATACAATGCTATGCAAACAGCGGGGAAACGTAGTTGTCAGATTAAGCCTCGCTGTTGCGGGGTGGGTTGTGGGTGTGTTTAAGGGCAGTTTTTGTGAGTGTTGCAACCCGCCCTTGGACACAGGCTAAACCCGCCGTTCAACACGCAAAACCGGCCCTGCAACACAGACAAAACCCGTCCTTCAGCACACGGAAAACCCACCCCGCAACAGCGAGGCACAACCTGACAAGTGCAGTCTCCCCCCCCCTGCTGATTGCATAGCTTTCAATGCTGCCTGTTGAATACTGTCTTCCGTCGAAAAATGCCTCCGGCGATCTGCGCATGCGCTGTGTTGACGTCATGCCAGCTAATCAACATATCAGCTGGAGTGACGTTTGTTACTGCACATGCGCTGACCCATCGGGGGCATTTTTCGTCAGGAGGCATTTCTCGATAGAACACCGGCTCCTCTGCCAGCTATTTTATTCAGACAACTATGATACCTGCAGCCGGCTAAATGCCTGAACAGTGACTGAATCTGAAAGGATGCAGTCACTGTTCTTGCGGGAAAAAAAATCATTTTCAGTTGAACTTTAAATTAACTTTTTTTCCCAGCTGGGTGGTGCTGAAAAGGCCACCCATGGCTCAAATTTGGGCAAAATATGAACCTAGTATTAGTAGCTTTAGTTCCTATTCACATTTAGCGTTAGTGTAGCTGGGCAATTAAAAAGCTTTTGCTCACACATTTTTAGGCTTGTAGAACAAAAGCAGAATGGGTTGTTTTTGGCCCCACTGACCTTTAAAAGGCAGTGGGGTTGATTTACTAAAACTGGAGAGTGCAGAATCTAGTGCAGCGCTACATGTTAGCCAATCAGCTTCTAACTTCAGCTTGTTCAAAGCGGTTGTAAAGGCAGAAGGTATTTTATCTTAATGCATTCTATGCATTAAGATAAAAAGCCTTTTGTGTGCAGCCCCCCACCCATATACTTACCTGAGTCCCATCTCTGTCAAGTGATGTCCACAAATGGGTCAGTCATCCAAGACTCTCCCTCCTGATTGGCTAAGACACAGCAGCGGCGCCATTGGCTCCTGCGGCTGTCAATCAAAGTCAGCTAGCCAATCAGGAGAGAGAGGTGGTGGCGGAGCATGACTCGGCTTGGGTGCCCCCATAGCAAGCTGCTTGCTGCGGGGGCACTTAACAGGAGGGAGGGGCCAGGAGCACAGAACAGGCACCCGAGAAGAGGAGGATCAGGGCTGCTCTGTGGAAATCCATTGCAATAGAGCAGGTAAGTATCACATGCTTGTTATTTTTATAGAAAAATAAGTGACTTTACAATCACTTTAAGCTTTGACAAAAAACCTTGAAGCTTATTGGTTTCTATGCAGAGCTGCACCAGATTTTGCACCCTCCAGTTTTAGTAAATCAACCCTTAAAAACACGCAGAACAAATTTTTCAGCTGCTCCCATGAAGTCTATGGAGCCCTAAAACGCACGATTCTGTCCTTAAGAAGCTCATGTACTTTTTCAAGCTACAGGCTTGAGCAACCACAATCAGCGTGACGCTCTCACTCTCAGACTGGATCACGTAAGTGGGGTTATCATGGTGGTGGGAATGCACTCATGCCCAGTACTAAGAAGAAACCAGACAATTTAACACAATTTACACCCATGCATGGACAGTCACAAGGTGTACACCGACAAGGTGATGGACGGTCACAGAGCACAGACATTTCTCAATGCACTTATATGGGTCCAATAGTGGCCCAAGCACTAAAACTTATGCACACTCAAAACCTATCACAGGCACTTCAATCCAATGCTATACCTGGTCAAGCCACTGGAGGGAGTGACACTAGACTGTCCAATCCACCAAGCACACCCATGCCTCAGTCCCGCTCAGCAATGGTGTTAACCTCTGATAGTAACAGACAAACAACATTAGACACCTATATGACCCGTCCGGGCCTCCCTTCAGGGACAGCACCCCCCCAGTCTAGCTACGATG
Organism: Lithobates septentrionalis; assembly: GCA_037952835.1. Classification (NCBI taxonomy): domain Eukaryota; kingdom Metazoa; phylum Chordata; class Amphibia; order Anura; family Ranidae; genus Lithobates; species Lithobates septentrionalis. Next base: position 393,064 of record JBBDGP010001229.1, on the reverse strand, counting down.
ACAAACTCAGCGCCATCAATTTGACACCCTTTGCCAGGACGAACTGGCAGTTTTGAAACTGGGTTTGAGTTTTTGTCCCATGAGTAAATTGGATAAATATGAAGTCATTAAGCATCTCTATCTTTTTGCAAGGAAACTTACCTATAAGTATATTTTGATACAGACAAACAAAGAATTAGGGAAGAAAAAGACCTATCAGAAAAAAATTCACAATGCGTGACTTTAGAGCTTTAAGAGACCTAATGCTTCTGTTAGTAGAAAATAGGGAATATAACGAGACCTCCCAGGCAGACCCCAGTCAAACCATCCATGTGGACACATGTCAAGAGTCATGTTTCAGGACTAAATCTAACCAATTCCTCAAAGGATTTCGATCTGTGGACAGTGCACATGGGTATGGATGGGTACACGCTTTTGCTTACCCAACGGAGAAATGTTTTTCCCATGGTTTCATGTGGATTGCGACACGCAAGGAGTGGTATATTTGTTGCTCTGCCAGTGTGGAGCATTTTATGTAGAGAAAACAATCCGCCAGTTCAAACAAACGGATCTACGACCACATATACTATTCACAATATGCCAAAATGATTACCCCTGTTAGCCGACACCTGGGTCTATATCACAAATTTATTACTGCCCTTGTGCGATTTCTAGTACTAGAAGTGATACCCCAAGACCTACGTGGCGGCAACTGGGATAAACACATTCTCCAGAAGGAGACTTTATGGATCGAACGTCTGGAAGGCACCAAATCACCTGGCATCAATGAAGTTTTATCATATAGACCATTTCTTTGATTAAGACCATTGATATGTTTACTATTGGTACCCAGTCATATGTCTCCAGTATATAGTTTTTTATTTGCCATGTTAGTATAACTTGAGTCGTGTACCTAATCTCATTGGATATTACTTGAAGGCTTGAAGGCCTAGGAGGATAAATGGAAGCTTTCTCATTGGTTTATGTGCATTTTTGTCATTTATATTATTATTTTGTTTTACCACATTGTATTTAGGCCGGCCATCTGGGTATTCCTCCAGGGATGTCACCTATTGGTGCCCCCATGGAGGAATCCTGATGTCTTTAGGTACGAATATATGCAATAAGCGCTCTGATTGCAAGTTTTATATACACTTGCTGACTTTGGAGACCAGACCGCAATACCTCCTTTCACCACTGGGGGCCTGCCCCTAGTAGTCTCCACAAAGCATAGTCAGTGTCAGTGTTGCCAACCGCCCGTAGATTTATGGGCAGCCCGTAAATTTAAGCCCTTTTTCAGGCTGCCCGTTAAAGTCCGTTACGGGCACCAGTGCCTGTAAAAATGATGGCCGCGAGCTGACCACGCGTACGAGCTCAGCCGGGCAGCCCATGCGCAGTAGCGTAATTGCAGGGCCATTTTTTAAAAGATGGAGAGAGACCATGACGGCCGGCGACTGTGCACTCGTCATAGGCAGAGCTGCGGAGAAGCTGAGCAGCCGGTGACGGTGAGGACACTGAGGAGGAGAAGGGTGAAGCTGGGGGGATATCCATACGGCCGGTGAGAGGAAGATTAATGTAAATGGCGCTCCCGGGAGTTTCGTGTTCTAATTCTTCTTCAATATATATATATATATATATATATATATATATATATATATATATATATATATATATATTTTTAACCTTCAGATGTCAGTTTCTATTCTACATTTAAACATCTCACTGCTCCCACACGTACTTATTTTTCTTTCGATTGCTCCTTTGCGCATATTTATTTTTTCCCGCTGATAATTGTTTTCTACTCAACCTGGAAATTGCCAATCCGGGGCTGGCAGAATAAAGGCACAGCGTGGGGCCAGTGTAAAAATAAGCCTCTCTAACAAACGGCGGGTGTTAAATGGCTCTGGCGTGATTGGTGGCGTTTGGCTGGCGTACGCATTGTTTCCCTCGGGGACCCCGCCAAGAACTGTATGATTGAAACGGAATTGGGCAGGATGACGATTCCCCACTGCACCATCAACCTGTCGCCAGCAGAATAGGATTGTGTATAGATCTCTCGTTCGCAGAGCTGACACCTGTTCAATAAGCTGGCTTGTAGACTTTCAGTGCTTTAAAACTGCTCATGGACTACAAAGCCCAGCATACCCTTCCTGGTGTCAGTATATGGTAAAAAGGGGACAGAGAGAGAGAGGAGGATGTTACTGGGAGACCCGGGAGGCAGAAGCCATGCCATGCAGGGGGACAGAGACTGATGTGCTCTATCCCCCAAGGAGGCAAAGGAGGAGGACACAGCACACTGATGATGTGGAGAAGTAAAATGATGGTGGACAGAGAAGGAAGCTACTGTGAGGGGGTGAGGAGGACAATATCATGTCCGCAGCCTCTGTCCACCTCCTGTAGTATGCCCGCAGCCTCTGTCCACCTCCTGTAGTATGCCCGCAGCCTCTGCCCACCTCCTGTAGTATGTCCGCAGCCTCTGCCCACCTTCTATAGGATGTCCGCAAACCTCTGTCCACCTCCTGTAGTATGTCCGCAGCCTCTGTCCACCTCCTGTAGTATGTCCGCAGCCTCTGTCCACCTCCTGTAGTATGTCTGCAGCCTCTGTCCACCTCCTGTATCATGTCTGCAGCCTCTGTCCACCTCCTGTAGTATGTCCGCAGCCTCTGTCCACCTCCTGTAGTATGTCCGCAGCCTCTGTCCACCTCCAGTATCATGTCCACAGCCTCTGTCCACCTCCTGCATCATGTCCGCAGCCTCTGACCATCTCTTGTCTTTTATCACGTCTGCAGTCTCTGAGGGGGATCCTAAAAAGGAGTCAAGAGTGGGAGCGCCGCAGGGATGAGGGTTACGGGAAGAGACAGACTGTGTGGACTGTGGAGAGGAGACTATAGAATAAAACCAGAGCCGCCAAGCCGGAGCCATCTGACTGAGCCCTGCACCTGAGAGGAAGTCAGTGACAGCGCCGCCAGGCCAGTCTGAGGGGGGTCACTGATGTAAGGGGGGAGTGAATACAATAATGTAAGGGGGACTGATATAAATGTTCCCCCCTATATTAGTAATCCCCCCTTACCATAGTGTATTCACTCTGCGGAAGGTGGTCTCTGGTCACCATCCTGCAGACTCTGATGTAAGGGAGAACTCTGTGCTGGCTGGGTTATCGTATCCTGACCTTCATGTAAATTGAGAAATATGTTTTTTGACTTTTGTTTAACTTAAACACATTGCTAATAGCACTAGCTATTTGTTTATAGTTCAAATATTGATATGTTTAGCACTAAAAACAGTAATTTGAGGCACTTTTTTTGCAGTGTCAGTAAATAATGCGAACCCGTCAGTAAATTTCATGATGTTGCGCCAGCAAAAAAATCGGTGCCGTTTGTAAATTTTGGCGTTCTGCCAGTAAATTTCACTTCGGGGGGTTGGCAACACTGGTCAGTGTGTGCGGCTGCCCGAGCTGCCGGGGCCAGGACTCTGCAGAGCAGGTGTTCCTGCCTCTGTAGACATTACTGACTGTGTCAGCCTGCAGCGCCCTGGGGACACGTCTTATCGTCCCCTAACTGCACTGCAGTGTGCCGTTGTCGGTGGACACAGGGATCGGCTTTTGGCTTTTGCTGACTTCGCGCATGCGCGATGCGTTCGACCGGACTGTGTGACATCAGACGCTGTTGTGATGCATGACCCAGGTCGGGGCATAAAAAACAGAGGCGAGGTTTCTCTAGGCGCATCAAGGGAGACAGGTAAGTGAATTTTTTACAGCAATTTGTTTTTTTTTATTTTTTTTATTGTAAGTTGTCTTGTATGGTATATTGTTACTAAAAATATTTTCTATATAAAAATATTCAAGCTCCTGAAGAAGCGATGGTTATAGTCACGAAACATGTAGCAGAACTGTTTTTAAACTATAAGTGGAAAAATAGAACCCCAACTAAGAGGATACCCTCGTGTGGACGCATCTTCAGTATTGTCACACAGGAAACAATATGTAGTCCTTATATTAGGGGAACCACAAATAGTCCAACTTTTATGTTTAACGCTACATATGTATTGTGATATTGTGATATATATCTATATATATATATATTAATAAATTCATTTTGTTAAAAAATCTATATACGTGCCTTTAAAGTCCATCTTTCCAAACATTGCAAATTCCATATACTTTGTGGGACGTGGCACAATTTTATTATTTTAGGTGCATCATTGCCACCTACAGGCACCAACAAACCAAACTTACAGGCAACAAAGGACACAGCACTCCAATGTGAACAGGTCCTTTGAGAATAGTAGGATGTTTTATCCTGAGCATTGTAGCATTTCACAAATTAAGTGAAAAAACACTCAGATGTGAAAGGTGCTAGCCTAGACTAAACCAGCCAATCGAGTAACTACCACAGGAAATGAGTGTAGGGATCCACTGCCTTCTACTGTCAGCTGCTAGTATCACACTAGTGATAAATTCTAACTATGGATGTCACTTCCTAACTTTGGGGTTGTTGGGAGAAAGAGAAAGTTGAGAGGGAGAGAAGGTCTTAGTCACATGTCCTGTCCATGCTACTAATACCAGATCAGAAAAGACAATTATGAAAGTATTTGTATTTGTATATGTTCTAAGTTTAAATGCAGCTGCCCATAGCTTCTTGAGTGTTTTGCCGAATCCTCGTGACAAACAGAGTATCTCTGTCCTATTACCATCTCACATGCACAGTGCCAAATAGCTAGGGCTGCATTTCAGGCTATTTGGGTAACAACTGGAAGGTCTCCTCACAACCGCAGATCTTGTCTTCAGGTCTCTGATACAATGACAGATGCTGCATCATCTTCAGGAGCCCCTGCAACAGGACAACATTCATCTGGAGGAATCTCTATTAATCATTATATGTACACCAGTATATGTGCACAATTCCACCCGAACTCCTTCTGACTTCTCCCAAAAGATAACAACAATTTCGATTGGGTACCGCAGAGCCTGTAACCCACTCACCAGCATAGTCCAACATATCACCTCACTCCCAGCAACACTATGAGATTCTTCCCGAAATACACAGAGATCATCTCTTCACATGTTTCCAAGCTTCTTCACTCCTGAGGGCCCTCACCCTCTCTCCTCTAGCCTTTTGTGACCTCCAGGCTAGGAACATAGGATACCCTGTGCCACGATACCGAATGTACTGTATGTGTACTGTACAAGGGGCACCAGTCACTTGGGAGGGGATTAAGCTGGGCCTTCCATCACCCTAGCCAAGTCACCACCACTTCCTGCTGGCTGGCTGCTTTAGCACCTGACATCACTTTGCCCCTATCAATAGCAATATCGTCTTTTCCACTCCACTTCACTGTAGGCTAGACCTTTGTAATGTGTACACATCAACTCCTCTTCATCCCCATCCTATGCCTTGTTCTTTTGTTATGTACCGTGCATGCACCCCTTTCTAAGAAACGTCAGGACAGGCACTTTCTTGGAACTTTAGAACTTTTACCTGAAAACTCTTATAAATATAGAGCGATATGAAACAGTCTCGTAGATTTCTCCATACACAACTCTTGTTAGTCCTAGCTTTAGTCTGCCTAGTTCATACCTCATAAATAATGTAAAGTTCTTTTAGTACAGTCCATGATCTGTCGTTTGCACTCCGATTGGGTACCCATCAAGGGGAAGCCCCCCACGAGTAGACTAGAGTTACATGTGGCTGCAGCCCTCCTTGTACTTTCCCATCCAAGACCCAAGGACCAAGCTAGGTTGGCTTCCCTTGTATTTATAGCCCGTCACAAAGGGGCAGAGCCATGAACACCCAGAAGCCAGTATGTTAACACCTTCCTGACTTCCGGGCACCCAAATAGACAAGAACCTAGTAAAACATATTTTAATTAATCAAATTATGCAAAAGTAACTACATGAGGTAGAACATGTGTGTACCCCCCTTGTAGGCAAATGCCTACATATGTACTATTATTAATATTTTCTTATATAAAGTTTGTATTATTTCCATACTGGTATGCATCAATATGCTTATGGTTAATGTTATTATATGCTGGTTGCAGTAGTTCTTCGACTTCTAATTGCTTTGATTAGACTACTGGCTTATTTCCCAGGAAGAGAATCCCCTGTGTTCACAGACGCCCTGTCCTGGGTGCAGGCACTGCCAACTTCATTATCAAACCCACTCTTCCACTTCTCTTATTTACCTACAGGTTTAGCGCAATATCATGTTTGGGGAGGGCCATTTTTCATAACCCCCACACCAAAAGAGGGATGCATTAGAAATTTCTGATACTCTGGTCAATTCTAGCTTAGCTGTGTATAAACAATGTGGGCATGATGATACAGACGGTCCAAGCAGTCCAAGTTCAGATGCTGAGTGCCCAGACAGCTCATTAGACAATGCTGGGTGCACACTGACACAGGACACTCAAAACAGCAGGGTAGTGGACTGGGAAAGCAGACACATGCTTTACATGGAACAGACCGTGTAATAGTATAGCCAGCCATGAAGCACAACAGAGTGAAGAAATTCAATACGGTTACAATATCAGGTACTAGCTGCATAATGAAGGCTACTGATTATAAGTGAACCCCTCAGCAGCATAGGTTGCAGGTCCAACTATTTTTGTTCCCCAGCCTGCTAAAGCGCACAAGGTGGCTGCATGTTCTGCCTACCCATCAACCCTCTATATTACACAAACATAATACGCAAAAATTTGCTGACTATTTTATTCTTTATGGTTTAAGAGTATAAGGCTCACTAAGAAATACTTTTGAATTAAAATGTAAATCTTCTTATCCATTAATCATTCATTTTAAGCAGATACAGTAAGTGCTTAACAACCATTCATATATTCGTTTGAAAAAATCATATTAAATATTAAATAGGGCGCTACCTGAAAATTTGCTTAGGGCCATGTTTTAAAGTGCATGGGCTTGCTAATCGGATTTGCTTTTGGCCTTTAGTTGAAAAGAGATGTTTAGTATAGAAATTGTAATTATGTGCCCTGTGCATTAATGTTGTAAAGATCCTGTGGCTGCCAACTACCTTCAACTGGTACTTGCTGGTCCTATGTCTCAATCCCTCTGTACATATTTCCTCTTCAGTTGTCCCTATTTTTGGTCTGATGTACAAATACCTATGAAAATGTGCTATATAGCTATTAAAAGTGTTATGCCCCGTACACACGGTCGGATTTTCCGATGGAAAATGTCCGATCGGAGCGTGTTGTCGGAAATTCCGACCGTGTGTGGGCTCCATCGGACATTTTCCATCGGATTTTCCGACACACAAAGTTGGAGAGCAGGAGATAAAATTTTCCGACAACAAAATCCGTTGTCGGAAATTCCGATCGTGTGTACACAAATCCGACGGACAAAGTGCCACGCATGCTCAGAATAAATAAAGAGATGAAAGCTATTGGCCACTGCCCCGTTTATAGTCCCGACGTACGTGTTTTACGTCACCGCGTTTAGAACAATCGGATTTTCCGACAACTTTGTGTGACCGTGTGTATACAAGACGAGTTTGAGCCAACACCCGTCGGAAAAAATCCTAGGATTTTGTTGTCGGAATGTCCGAACAAAGTCCGACCGTGTGTACGGGGCATTATTCTCCACTAAACCTCCATCCTCTCTCTTATTATCTTATTTTTTTTGCCAACAAGTCAGTATAAAGGAAAAGTCATAATGGAAAAAAAAAATATTTGGGCTATAACCAATTATTTTTGGCATATACATTCTTATTGGTCTGCAAAACTGAAGGCATGGCAGGGGTGAGTCCATTGCCTAAATACATTGTGCTAAAAGGTGATCCTCTTTCTCACCTTAGAAAATTGGGAGGTATAGGATAGTACCTGCTTTTGGGGTAGCTTAGCGGTTATCACTTATATCTTGCAGCACTGGGGTCTTGGCCAGGACACTATCTGCATGGAGTTTATGTGGGTTTCCTCCCACACTCTAAGACATGCTGGTAGTTAAATTGGCTCCTGTCAAAATTAGCCCCTAGTATGTGTGTACACATTGGCTATGTACTGTACATGTACACATTCTGCACGACAGTCCCATGCTGAGCAATTTAAAAGGGTTGAGGAAAGACCTGGCAACCTACCTTGTAAAAATGAATGTGAGAAAAACTGAAGTGAAAAAGTAAATTCAAATATTGCGTGCAATAAACTGTTTAAAGGAATTGCCAACAAATGTAGAAGGCTCTGGTCTTAAAGCCCGACTCCAGAAAACATAAATGTCCCTGCAGTCAGACTGTGCCTGCACTGCAGGGGTTAACCACTTCAGCTCTGGAAGATTTACCCCCCTTCAGACACGGAGCTGCGGCCTGGCCCCATCTCCTCTCTCTCCTGATTGGCTGACCGACAGCAGCGGGAGCCAAAGGCACCGCTGCTGTTTCTCAGCCAATCAGGAGGGAGAATCTCGAGCCGAGACACTCGTTGACATCGCTGGATAGAGAGGGGGCTCAGGTAAGTATTAGGTGGGCTGAGGGGGGCTGCTGCACACAGAAGGCTTTTTATTCTAAAGTGTTACTAAACCTAAAAATGTTTTTTACCTTAATGCATTGCTTGCATTAAGGAAAAAAATGTCTTTAGTTTCTCTGTGCCCCCCCCCTTCCCTGTGTGAAGGGGAAGAGAGAGGAGAAGAGATTGGCTCTTGCTGCTGTCAATCAAAGGAAGTGGGGGTGGGCCTAAGTCACACTGTGTAAGTCTATGGAGCGTGGCTCCATAGACACACAGCTCAGGAGCGCAGGGACTACCTCTGCTCATAGCCAGCAGCTGGCTATGGTAGCCCCGCAGAAGAAGAGGAGGAACCAAGATCGCTGCCTGGGACCCCAGAAGAGGAGGATCCGGGCCACTCTGAGCAATACCACTGCACAGAGCAGGTAAGTATATGGCTCCATGCATACAGGATGCTCAAAAAGTTGTTCTAAACGTCGGATTCCTGGCAGGAAAACGCTGCTTTAAAAACGCGATTTTATCAGCATTTTGCATTGCCATCAATGCACGTTTAGCGGCGCTAGCTTTTAGCCACGTTTCTCTGCTTCTATTCAAAACCAATGGTTCCCTATGGGAGCACATTGATTTTAATAGAAGTCGCACCAGAAGTCGGATAATCATGATCCGACTTGCGGTGCGACTTGTGTGCTGAGGATGAAGGGGAACCCCGCAAAAATGAAAAAAAAAGTGGCGTGGGGTTCCCCCCCTCAGATGATACCAGGCCCTTCGGTCTGGTATGGATTTTAAGGGAAACCCCCTATGCCGAAAAAATGGCATGGGGATCCCCCCAAAATCCATACCAGACCCTCAGACCCTTATCCGAGCACATCCTTATACCTCTGTAAAGGGGGTGGGGACGAGCGAGCACTCCCCCTTAACCGTACCAGGCCGCATGCCCTCAACATGGGGGGGCAGGTGCTTTGGGGCAGGGGGGCTTTGCGCCCCCCCATCCCAAAGCATCTTGTCCCCATGTTGATGAGGACAAGGGCCTCTTCCTGACAACCCTGGCCTTTGGTTGTCGGGGTCTGTGGGCGGGGGGCTTATCGGAATCTGGGAACCCCCTTTAATAAGGGGGCCCCCAGATCCCTTGCCCCCCACCCTATGTGAATGAGTATGGGGTACATCGTACCCATACCAATTCACCTGGAAAAAAAAGTGTCAAAAATAAAACACACTACACAGGTTTTTAAAGTAATTTATTAGGCAGCACTGGGGGTCTCTTCCGACTTTCGGGGGGTCTCTTCCGTTTTCTTCTCCCCTGTCCGGCTCTTCTCCGCTCTCTCTTCAATTCTTCTTCCGCTGTCCGGTGTCTTCTGCTGGGCTCCTCCGCTATCTTCTGCTCTTTTGCCCGCTCTTTTGCTAGCTCTTGCCCGGTCTTCTCTGTCGTCTTCTTCCCTCTGCTCTTCTTCCGATGTTGACGCGACGCTCAATCCAGCTGTAATGCTGTGTGCGTGGTGCGCAACAACTTACTTTGGCATGGGGCGTGGTCACCGGGTGATGACATCCAGTGATCCCGCCCCTTCTGATGTCACCACTCGGGGCATGATGGGACGGTGACATCATAAGGGGCGAGATCACCGGATGACATCACCTGGTGACCACGCCCCATGCCAATATAAGTCACTGCGCACCGCGCACACGGCATTACAGCAGGAGAGAGCGTCGCATCAATGTCGGAAGAAGAGCAGAGGGAAGAAGACAACGGAGAAGACCAGGCAAGAGCTAGCAAAAGTGTTAGGTACCTGGTAGGAGAGCCTGACTGTAGGAGAAGACCTCTCATACAACGCTGGTTCAGGAGCCACTGGAGTGGGGACAGTGGTCTCCTGAGCGCAGTGGGGTAGGAGTGCCTGTATAGTCTCTGATGTGGAGGCAGAGATCCCTCCTGGGATGGCCGGGCTGCAGGTGAGTGGAGACTGGAACAGCAGCAGACTTGACACCTTGGGTTGCAGGTGAGAGGAGACTGGAACGGCAGCAGACTTGACACACTAGAGGGAGAGATCACTGAAGCTGAAGCTGAAGGTGCAACAGCAAGTGAATGGCAGGCACAAGCAGAGTCAGACAGTCCGGGTCGGCAGGTAGCTGGCACAGGTAATAACAGCAGGCAAGGCAGAGTCGGTGAACAGGCAAAGGTCGGCAACGGTGGTAGATACAGACAGAAGAGTAATCAGACAAGCTGGATCGGGGTTGGAGCAGGTCGGATGGTCAAACAAGCCGGGTCAAATCAGGTAGCAGACAATCAGGATACGGGTTCAAACAGATTCACAGAGCTGAGACGAAGCAGCAATGTTCCCATGGAACAGGGGAACTTTTATGTGCTGGTTGGCGCCAAACCGGCGCTAACGCGGACGCGCGCGCGCCCGTGCACGCACCCGCGCCGTGCACCCGCGCGTGCCCGAGCGCCGCGCTGACGCACGGCAACAGTGGCAGCTTGGCGCTGTGTCAGAACAGGGACGCGCCGGCTCCTAGACGCATGCAAGAGCCCTGATCTGGTGCTGGTGGGTCCCTGACATTGCCCCCCCCCCAAGGGGCAGCCTCCGGATGCCCAACAACCTCTTCTTCTCAGGATGAGTAGAGAAATAGGCACGTACTAAACGCCTAGCATGCACATTACTGTCCGGTTCCCACGAGTTACTTTCTGGGCAGTAGCCTTTCCATTTGATTAAGAATTGGTTTTGCCCTTGCCTTCTTCTACAATCAAGGATAGCCTCAACCTCAAATTCCTCGCTGCCATTAACTACCACAGGTTCAGGAGGTCTTGTCCCTCTAGCAGGAAAGGGATCAGGTACAGCAGGTTTGAGCAGAGATACATGGAAAACTGGATGAATTTTCAATGAATCAGGTAAAGTCAGTTCATAAGACACTTCATTGATCTTCCTTCTAACTGGAAAGGGTCCCATGAATCTGGGTGCCAACTTCTTAGAAGGACATGCTAACTTGATATTAATGGTAGAAAGCCATACCTGATCGCCAATTTGTAAGTTCAGCTCCCCCCTTCTTTTCCGGTCGAAGATTTTCTTACCATCTGCCTGGGCCTTGGACACTGTTTCCTGCAACAACCGGCTGTTGTGACTGAGGAACTCCACTGTATTTTGTACTGCTGGGACCGAAGACTCTGAAAGGAAATCAGGTAAAAAGGTTAGGTGAAAGCCGTAATTGGCGAAAAAAGGAGATTGACCGGTGGCAGAATGTTTGGCATTATTGTAAGCAAATTCCGCTAAGGGTAGTAGAGATACCCAATCATCTTGTGTGAATGATGTGAAACATCTGATGTATTGTTCCAGGGTCTGCTTAGTCCTCTCTGTCTGACCGTTTGTTTGAGGATGATAGGCCGAGGACAAGGCTAATTCAATTTTTAAGGTTTCACACAGGGATCTCCAGAAACGTGAGGTGAATTGAACCCCTCTATCCGAAACTATGTTTACAGGCACTCCATGAAGTCTGATGATCTCCTTGACAAATATGCGAGCAGTTTCAGTGGCAGACGGGGTTCCCCTTAAAGGTAGAAAATGAGCCATTTTGGTTAGACGGTCCACTACTACAAAGATGGCTGAGCACCCTTCAGAACATGGAAGCTCCACAATAAAATCCATAGAAATCATTTTCCATGGTCTGTCGGGTACAGGCAATGGTTTCAATAGGCCCCAAGCTCGATTTCTGGATGACTTATTCTGAATGCAGATGGGACAGGAACTGATATACTTTTCACAAAAGTCTTTCAGATTGGGCCACCAGAATGTACGCTGCACTAGTTCCAGGGTTTTGCGAACTCCAAAGTGACCTGCTAATGGATGATCGTGGAGCAGAGTCAAGACCCCAACCCGAACATTTTCAGGAACGAAAATTTGGCTTCCCTTCCAGAACAGACCATCTCTACTTACTAAAGAAATCCCAGTAGGCCTGGCTGACTCAGAGGATGCTTCCTTAATCAGGGAAAGTAAATCTGTTTGCAGCAGTAAAAAACTATTTGCGGGTAAGATGGTGTCAGGAGTAGATAAGTCCTTAGGATTGTCATGCATACGTGATAATGCATCCGGTTTAATATTTTTAGAGCCTGGGCGGTATGTGATATGGAAGGAGAAACGTGAGAAAAACAGAGCCCAGCGGGCTTGTCGAGGCTTCAGTCGTTTGGCAGATCGCAAGTACTCTAGGTTTTTATGGTCAGTATAGATTAGTACTGGATGCATAGCCCCCTCCAACAGGTACCTCCATTCTTCTAGAGCAGTTTTAATAGCGAGAAGCTCTCGGTCACCAACGTCATAATTCTTCTCCGCAGGGGAGAGTTTACGGGAGAAGAACCCTACAGGATGCATTATCTCTTTGCTACCTTTGCGCTGTGAAAGAATCGCACCTACCGCAATCTCGGAGGCATCAACCTCTAAAATAAACGGTAAGGATGGTTCAGGGTGACTGAGGATAGGTGCTGAAGTAAACAGTCTTTTGAGATTTTCGAAAGCGTCTTGGGCAAGTTGGTTCAAAGAGAAACGGATATTTTGTTTGGTTAATTGTGTGATGGGTGGGGGGCGTGTCCAAGATGGCGCTGGGAGCAGACGTGTGTTAGCTGAGCTCCCGTCTCCGGCCATCAATCCTACAGCTATCCTAGTGTGAAGGATCGCAGAGTTGGACTTTATTGCTCCTGGAGGCTCTGGTGTGTGGACTGGGCGATGCCCGCGGGGAGGAAATCGAGCCAGCACAGGTACACTAACACCCCGGTAAAGACCCGCTCTGCCCCGAGACCCGCCGCACACGAGGCGTCCAAGATGGCGTCCCCGTCGGCCTCCTCTCCTGACGGAGCTATACAGGCGGGCTCTGCGGCTTTTGACGCCCTAATGCTGGCCATAACTACTTGCCAGGCAACCTTAACCACCAAAATAGACCATGTACAGACGGAGACTGCCCTCATCCGCAGGGACATGGACAAATTCAGGGACCGGGTGACCGAAGCGGAAAGACGGGTATCAGATGTGGAGGATACTCAGAGGGAGCATCATGCGGACATCCAGGCCCTGAAACTGAAAGTCAAACACCTCGAAAATAGAGCTGAAGACGCGGAGAACCGCAATCGGAGGAGCAACCTGAGGATCCTTGGCCTTCCTGAGGGGGCTGAAGGGGCTGATCCGGTCGCATTCATGGAGGATCTCCTGCCTAAGCTGCTCCCCAGGGCCGCCTTTTCTCCCCACTTCTCTATAGAGAGAGCCCATAGGATGCCAGCGTCTAGGGGACCTCCGGGAGCCCCACCGCGCACCTTTATATTCAAGCTCCTGCATTACAGAGATCGGGACACGATCCTCCGCGCAGCCAGGGTGCAAGGAGACCTAAAGGTGGGTGATGCAACCCTGCTTATATTCCCGGACTACTCAGTGGAGACCCAACGCCGCCGCAAATCCTTTGACCAAGTCAGAGCCATGCTGAGACAAAAGGGCGTGAAGTACAGCATGCTCTTCCCTGCTAAGCTACGGGTACAGGATGGAGAGAGGGTACAATTTTTCACGTCGCCCAGGGATGCTGCAGCGTGGGCTGAGACTCTTCGCCCCTAAATCCCGCTCACTCTGCTCTGTTCATTTGCTGCCCCTCTGATTTACTCCTCGGTTTGGCCTCCCCCCCACACATGTGCCTGCTGGACTGCGTGACTGATCCCTTTCTGGGACCTTTTCATACAGGTGCATGTGCACCATATAAAGTCTGAGAGGACCAAACTTAATGCAGCCACCCAGGGAGGTTAACTTGGCCTCCCAGGGTGCACCTTGTCTCATCGTACCACTCGGGAGAGGCCATGTAAGGGTGATCCTGGAACTTGTTAACTGATCCGGTCTTGGTTAGCCCATGTGGTCTCCCTTGCCGGGGATGGCTCCCAGGACGTGCCCCCCTCCCCTCTCTTGTCTTTCCTCTTCCACGGAGGGGAATCTCCTTCATCGATGCCTTAGGAGGGGTGGGGGCGGAGGGGTTATGGACCCTGTCTTTGGACTTGCCGGCCCGAGACTTCCTATGCATGGCACCTCCTGTTAAGAATGGGGGGGCATGGTGTGGACCCAAGCTGTAATTCAATACTGACTGGGGCAGGCATATGATACGCAACTTTTGAAAGTTTAAGTAAGCGCCCCCGGGGACCCGGGTGATTCACACTAAACTATCCGTGCCGGATAACAAGAAGCTGATTTGCCGGGGACAGGCTGAGCGCCGTTTGCACACTGCCCTCATGATGGCTCTAAGCCTTCCCCTTTTTTGTTGGATGGGAATGAGGCCCCTCTTGCCATGTTGGGGGGAGGGGCGGGGTGGGGGGGGGATGTTTGGTTTAAATGGCCTGCAGTTGCAGACCCACTTACGTTGTTTTGCTTTTTTTGTTTTTATAAGCTTTTTGCTTTTGACAGTGCTACAGGCAGATTACCTACAAATCATTCCATGCTGCTTAAAGTCCTGGTTTAGCCCACCTGGACCCAGACCTTTGGCCAAGGAGCTGGTACCTCCCATTGATCCTAATTTATTTCTCTACATGATAGATGACCTCCCTTAGACTGCACTCCTGGAACACACGGGGCCTGAATTCTCCGGTGAAGCGCTCATTGGTCTTTCAGTTTGTTAAGACCTACCAACCCCATGTATGTGTGTTCCAGGAGACACATTTGGTGGGGAAAAGGACCTTTAGTCTTAAAAAACCGTGGGTGGGGTATCATTATCATGCGACATACTCCTCCTTTTCAAGAGGAGTAAGCATATTAATTCTCAAGACACTCCCTTTCAAGCTCCTTGGCCTGGCTCTGGACCCGGGGGGTAGATATGTGGTGTTGCATGCCCTGCTTTACAATGTTCCATGGGTTATTGTGGGCCTATACCTCCCACCCCCGGCCTCCCTTCAAATACTACATCAAATAACTGCGAAAATAGCGGAATTTGCCACAGAAAACGTAGTAATCTTAGGAGACTTTAATCTGGTGCCGGATGCAGGTCTGGACAGACTGACCCCCACTGGTGCGACCTCGCAGGGGCTCGCAGAGTGGGCGGCCACCTATGGTATGTTTGACTTATGGAGATGGAAGCACCCACATGAAAAGGCGTATACCTGTCACTCTGCGTCGTACAGAACCTTCTCGAGAATTGATTTAGTTTACGCGGGGGGTTCTGTCCTGCCTAGAGTTCGTGAAATTAAAATTCTCCCCCGGGGAATCTCGGACCACGCCCCGCTTCTCCTGGATCTAGATGCCTCGGTGGCCCCATCTGACAGACTCTGGCGTCTGTCGAGGTATTGGATCTCGGATGCGGAGGTGGAGCCGATGTATAGACAGCAGTTGGAGACATACTGGGTGGAGAACGAGGGGTCTGCTTCGGCAGCCTCGGTTTGGGATGCTTTTAAGGCGTTCACCAGGGGACAGTTCCAGACCATCATCTCAGGGGTTCGCAGGGACAGGAGAAAGGAACTTACACGCCTAGAAGAGGAGGCAGGAAGGCAGGAGGCTCTCTACGTTAGCTCCCCTGACCCCCAGACATACGGGAGACTGCAGGAGCTTCTGAGAGAGACCCTCATGGTGCGAACGTCGCTAACCCAAAAGAGACTTTTGCACCAAAAACAGAGGATATTTGAACAGGGGGAGAGGACGGGTCGCCTCCTGGCGTGGCTCTCTAGAGAGCACTCGGGGGGGATGTCAATAGGACAAATATCTGATGATGGGGGATCTATGCTCACCTCCCCAGAAGACATTAACAAGGAATTTGCCTCCTACTATAAGAACTTATACCGCTCCAGGGTGGATTACCACCCTGCGGAGCTGACCGCTTACTTGGACAATATTGATATACCAACTCTTACCTCTACCTATGCTAATAAACTAGATGCTCCCATTAGTGTCGAGGAAATTCTAAAAGCATTAAAAATGATGCAGACGGGCAAAACCCCTGGCCCAGACGGCATTCCAGTCGAACTTTATAAAATGTATGCAGAACAGCTGGCACCCAAAATCCAATCCCTACTGTCAAAATCCATGGCTGCGGAATCTATTCCTGACTCCATGTATGAGGCGGTGATTGTCGTCATTCCCAAGGCAGGAAAGGACCCGACCTTATGCTCATCCTACCGCCCCATCTCCCTACTTAATGTAGATACTAAGATCCTTTCAAAGGTCCTTGCCAACAGACTAAATATGGTGATTACGGCCCTAATTCATCCAGACCAGACAGGCTTTATGCCGGGCAGGGGAACAGACATAAACATTCGTAGACTGCACACGCATATAGCTCTGGCTGAGTCGAGGGGTTCGGGAGTGGTGGCCTCACTCGACGCGGAGAAAGCGTTTGACTCCGTCGAGTGGGGCTACCTATGGGCGGTGCTCTCTAGGTTTGGCTTTGGGCCTAAATTCCTGACATGGCTTCGATTGCTGTACGCCAGGCCCACGGCCCGTATCCGCACAAATGGCACCCTCTCGGAGGGATTCTCCCTGGAGAGGGGCACGAGGCAGGGGTGCCCGCTCTCCCCGGCCCTCTTTGCTATGGCACTCGAACCGCTAGCCATCCTACTTAGAGCAGATGAAATGGTCAGGGGGATACAGGTGGGAGCTGTCACCGAGAAAATCTCGCTGTACGCGGATGACTCTCTCCTGTATCTAGCGGATGCCTCGAATTCCCTGAGGGCAGCTCTGGCCCTCTTCGACACATTCGGTCGGTTTTCGGGCATCCGCATTAATTGGAACAAATCGGTGCTTTTTCCCCTTAGCAGTTCCCTACCACCTATAGACACAAATACTCCACTGAAGTGGGTGAGAGAATTCACATACCTGGGAGTACGTGTGGGGGGTGAGTTAAAGGAGTACCTGGACAGGAATGTGTACCCATTACTGCCTC
Source organism: Lithobates septentrionalis (assembly GCA_037952835.1). Lineage (NCBI taxonomy): Eukaryota > Metazoa > Chordata > Amphibia > Anura > Ranidae > Lithobates > Lithobates septentrionalis. The sequence continues at coordinate 375,775 of JBBDGP010001229.1, read as the reverse complement.
AACTGCAACAAAAATGCTCCACTTGGAGATCTCTCCCTCTGTTCCCGGTGGGTAGGGGGAACCTATTGAAAATGATCTATTTACCAAAATTTCTATATTACTTTAGGCAAACCCCAGTTTTAATACCTAAATCCTTTTTCCGCAGGTTGGAGAGTGCTGTGACTGCTTTCATCTGGGCTGGGAGAGCGCCAAGGGTTGCTAGGGCTATATTGTATCTTCCTCTTTCGGGGGGTGGATTAGCTCTGCCGAATTTTCTAATTTATTACTGGGCGGCTGTCCTGGTAACGGTGAGGTGGTGGTTCTCGCAGCCCCGCCAAAACCCGGCTGTTACATTGGAGGCGGCGGTCATGGGCTCTTATGCGGCACTCTCCAACCTCCCGTACAGAGGAATGAAGGCCACTCCTGCAGTTACAGGCCCCATGAAGACCACCATTCAGGTATGGAGGTCCGCTAGGGCAGCTCTATTACAACCAGCCACGGTGTCCCCACATACCCCACTGTGGGCCAATCCTATGCTCCCGCACCTCTTCACTGTCCCAGACCCGGCAATATGGGCAAGGCGAGGCATCACCAAATTGAAACAGGTGATGTCACGGGGGAGAGTTCTGTCATTTAGAGAGATGCAACAGGCCCATAATCTACCAAGCTCCTTCCTTTTCAGATATATACAGTTGCAGCACGCCCTCAGGGCCCAGTTTCCTGATCGGGTGACGCTAGAGCCAGATTCAATCGAGCGTCTCTTGATCTCCGGGATGCTGGAGAAACCCCTGTCTTCTCTTTACTTGTATTTAACAGTGGCCCACGATGTTAAAACCGACAGAACCAGAATCAAATGGCAGACAGATATTCCCTCGCTGGGGGAGGAGGAATGGGAAGAGTGCCTGTCAACGTTTATACCGTCCATGATTGCAGCCAAAGATAGATTTATTCAACTAAAATTTATCCATAGAGCCTACTATACGCCCCAGCGACTTGCACAAATATATCCTGAAAAGCCCCCCACCTGTACTAGATGCGAACTAGAAGTGGGAACGTTCTTTCACATGGTCTGGTCCTGTCCCAAGCTCCGCCCATATTGGAGCGCGGTGGCAAACAAGCTAGGGGTGGTGTGTGGAGCCGAGGTGCCAGAGGACCCATCGGTCCTACTACTCAGTCATTTGGAGGACATAGAGGGTGACCGATATATTAAACAATGCTTAACATACTCCATATTCTACGCCAGGAGAGAAATTCTCCTTAATTGGAAGAACAAAGAGGCCCCTACTAAAGGTGCATGGGAGGCGGCGGTAAACAATGCACTGCCGCTATACCGCTTAACCTATGAGAGCAGGAACTGTCCTCAGAAATTCGACAAGGTGTGGTCGAGCTGGATGGGTGCAGGTGGTTGACCCCAGGTGTTGGGGGGGACCACGGGCGCCTATGTTTCTTTTCCCCTCCCCCCCTCCTCCCTAGTCCGGGAGGTGGTGAGGATGAGTGATCAATAACACACAAATGGTGTATGTAAAGATTTTCTCAAATTATCCCATCAAGGAAAAGTTATATGACGATAACACATCTCTCATCCTGTACAGGCTTGGGCCCCCCGGTTGCTTCTTTGATCAAGCTTATGCTTATTATATTAGCAGATGGAATGGAGGAGTTTATGTTTTACACATGTACTGCTATAAGTTTGTAGTCTGTTAATTCATGTCGGATCCTCAACAAATGCTGACATTGTTTGTACTGTCTTAAATGTTTAATAAAATAAAAAACTTTACTGTTAAAAAAAAAAAAAAAAAAAAATTGTGTGATGGGTGCAATTATGGCTGAGAACCCCCTGATGAACTTTCTGTGGAAGTTTGCAAACCCCACAAACCGCTGAACACCCTTCTTGTCCAAGGGTACCGGCCAGTCCAGAACAGCGGAAACTTTTTGTGAGTCCATCTTGATGCCTGTTGCAGAGATGATTAACCCCAGGAACTGGATGCTCTGTTGTTCGAACTCACATTTTTCCGCTTTTGCGTACAGACTGTGTAAGCGGAGACAACCCAACACCCTGCGGACATGTTCCTGATGCAATTCATGGGATTCTGAAAAAATCAATATATCGTCCAAGTATGCAATTACAAATACATCTAAAAAGTCCCTGAGGACGTCATTAATCAGGTGTTGGAAGGTTGCAGGGGCGTTGCAGAGTCCAAAGGGCATGACCAGGTATTCATAATGCCCGAATCGGGTTCGGAATGCTGTCTTCCACTCATGTCCAGCCCGGATACGGATTAAATTATAAGCCCCTCTCAGGTCAAGTTTGGTGAAGATGACGGCAGTCCTTAATTTTTGAAAAAGTTCAGGTATCAAGGGTAAAGGATACCGATTTTTGACCGTGATCTTGTTTAGTTCACGATAGTCGATGCACGGCCGGAGAGACTTGTCCTTTTTGGTGACGAAGAATATTCCGGCGCCAGCTGGAGAGGTAGAATGGCGTATAAAACCTTTGGCCAGGTTCTCATCTATATATGTTTTTAGTACTTCCTGTTCTTTCTCAGATAATGGGAAAATGCGTCCGAATGGTATTTCGGATCCTGGCAATTCGATGGGGCAATCGTATGGGCGATAAGGTGGAAGAGAGTCTGCCCCTTTTTTACTAAAAACATCAATGAATTCATGATATTGTTTGGGTATGACCTGGCAAAGTTTCTGGTCGGTGTCTAAACAAAGTAGGGTGGAAGAGGAATCCGAATCCTTCTTAAAACAATGTTCAAGACAGTAAGAGGATGAGAATTTCACTTCTCCAGATGTCCAATGAATGTATGGGTTGTGGGCCTGCAGTCAAGGAATGCCCAAGATGATGGGAAACATAGGGGAGGAGATGGCATCAAGAACCAGCAGTTCCTTGTGTTGGGAGGAAGTAGAAGCAGGCAGAGGCAAGGTTTCCTGGGTTACTCGTCCCGATCTGATGCGGGAACCATCAGCTAGAAATACAGCGAGTCCATGGGTCTTGGTTCGTAATGGGATGTTATGCTGGCTGGCAAAGTTTAAGTCAATAAAGCAACTGCATGCTCCGGAATCAATGATGGCGTTGATCGTTATAGTCCCTTCTTGCAGCTGCAAAGACAGAGGAATGGCAATGTGGGTAGAGTTCGCAGACAGAGCGGAAAGACTGGTATACACAGAAGATGGGCACTTACTTAACTTGACTGGACAGTTCAGGACATAGTGCCCAGTCCCACCGCAGTAGAGGCACAGATTGAGTTGCCGGCGTCGGGCCCGTTCTTCAGGCGATAAGGTGGGTCGCATCAGTCCTAATTGCATAGGCTCTGCAGAGTCAGGCATGGCATTAGCTGGATTTGAACTGGGTGGAGGTAAGTAGCGTGCTGCCGGGAGTGGTGCTCTGGCTGTCATCCACATCGGACGGGATTGTAGAGCGGATCGTTCAGAACGACGTTCCCGGATTCGCCGGTCGATTTGAATAGTCAGATTGATTAATGCTTCAAGAGTGTTTGGTACACCCACACGGGCAAGTTCGTCCTTTAAACCTTCAGATAGACCCAAGCGGAACTGATGACGCAGGGCCGCATCATTCCACTGAGTGTCCGCACTCCAACGTCTAAAGTCCATGATATAGTCTTCCGCAGGTCTGCGACCTTGTTGGAGCGTGAACAGTGCTGATTCAGCTGTTGCAGTCTGTTGAGGGTCCTCGTAAATTTGCGCCATGGCTTCAAAGAAAGATGATAACGACTGGGTTAGTGCTGAGTCCCCCTCAAGTAGACGATGAGCCCAGGTCTGAGGTTCCCCTTGTAAGAGGGAGATCACGAACCCCACCTTGGTGGCCTCCAGTGAAAAAGTTCGGGGCTGTAACGCGAAGAAGAGCTTGCAGGCGTTGCGAAAGGCCCGGAACTTGGACCGGTCTCCAGAGAATCTATCAGGAGTGGGAACCTTGGGTTCAGGTGGAAGCATTACAACCGAAGGACCAGGAGCCGTCTGTGCCGGGGTTGCGGCTGAGGAGGAGGCCAGGGGGTTAGGCCCTGCTAGGTTCTGGACTTGTCCCTCCAATCTGTTGTAGTTATCCTGGAGTGATTGTACGGCTTGAGTGAGGGCCGCAAGGTGGGTGCATATTTCTTTCAAAGGGGAGGTATCTCCTGCAGGCTCAGTCATGGCTGCTTCGTACTGTTAGGTACCTGGTAGGAGAGCCTGACTGTAGGAGAAGACCTCTCATACAACGCTGGTTCAGGAGCCACTGGAGTGGGGACAGTGGTCTCCTGAGCGCAGTGGGGTAGGAGTGCCTGTATAGTCTCTGATGTGGAGGCAGAGATCCCTCCTGGGATGGCCGGGCTGCAGGTGAGTGGAGACTGGAACAGCAGCAGACTTGACACCTTGGGTTGCAGGTGAGAGGAGACTGGAACGGCAGCAGACTTGACACACTGGAGGGAGAGATCACTGAAGCTGAAGATGAAGGTGCAACAGCAAGTGAATGGCAGGCACAAGCAGAGTCAGACAGTCCGGGTCGGCAGGTAGCTGGCACAGGTAATAACAGCAGGCAAGGCAGAGTCGGTGAACAGGCAAAGGTCGGCAACGGTGGTAGATACAGACAGAAGAGTAGTCAGACAAGCCGGATCGGGGTTGGAGCAGGTCGGATGGTCAAACAAGCCGGGTCAAATCAGGTAGCAGACAATCAGGATACGGGTTCAAACAGATTCACAAAGCTGAGACGAAGCAGCAATGTTCCCATGGAACAGGGGAACTTTTATGTGCTGGTTGGCGCCAAACCGGCGCTAACGCGGACGCGCGCGCGCCCGTGCCCGTGCACGCACCCGCGCCGTGCACCCGCGCGTGCCCGAGCGCCGCGCTGACGCACGGCAACAGTGGCAGCTTGGCGCTGTGTCAGAACAGGGACGCGCCGGCTCCTAGACGCATGCAAGCGCCCTGATCTGGTGCTGGTGGGTCCCTGACAAAAAGAGTGGGCAAAAGAGCAGAAGATAGCGGACAGCGGAAGAAGAACTGAAGAGAGAGTGGAGAAGAGCCGGAGAGGGGAGAAGAGATCGGAAGAGACCCCCGAAGTCGAAAGAGACCCCCGGAGCTGCCTAATAAATTACTTTAAAAACCTGTGTAGTGTGTTTTGTTTTTGACACTTTTTTCCCCAGGTGAATAGATAGGGGTACGAAGTACCCCATACTCATTCACATAGGGTGGGGGGGCTGGGATCTGGGGGCCCCTTATTAAAGGGGGCTCCCAGATTCCAATAAGCCCCCCGCCCGCAGACCCTGACAACCAACGGCCAGGGTTGTTGGGAAGAGGCTCTTGTCCTCATCAACATGGGGACAAGGTGCTTTGGGGTGGGGGGCACAGAGCCCCCCGCCACAAAGCACCAACCCCTACATGTTGAGCGCATGTGGCCTGGTACGGGTCAGGAAGGGGGGTGCTCGCTCGTCCCCACCCCTTTTTCAGACCAGCCGGGCTGCGTGCTCGGATAAGGGTCTGGTACGAATTTTGGGGGGACCCCCATGCCGTTTTTTCGGCGTAGGGGGTTTCCCTTAAAATCCATACCAGACTGAAGGGCCTGGTATCGTCTTGGGGGGGACACTCACGTCAATTTTTTTTTCATTTTTTTGAAATGTTCCCCTTCATCCTCAGCACACAAGTTGCACCGCAAGTCAGATCATGATGATCCGACTTCTGGTGCGACTTCTATTCAAATCAATGGGCTCCTATAGGGAACCATTGATTTTGAATAGAGGCAGAGAAATGCCTAACGAGCCTTAATGCTCTTTTTACAGCGTTAACCCTCGTTTAACACCTTTTACCAGTGTCTGGCGTTTCCAGGACTGCTCTTGAATGCAATTTTATGGCGTTCAGAAAACAGCCCATAAACTCCACTGCTGATAAACGTCCAAAAACGTCCACGTGTGCATGGACACATAGGATAACAAAGAGTGGAGTTTTTTTTTTTTTTTAAAAACGCCCAAACTCCAAAAAACTGACGTTTATGAGCTCCAGTGTGCATGGAGCTTAACAGGTAAAAAATATAAAATATACCTAAAGTGAGGGGTAAAGCTCACAGATAGTAAGCAGTTATTTTGCTCTTTTCCTATGGCGAGTATTGGTTGTTGCACTGAATAAGAACTGGAGGACATTGTATCTTTCTCTTTTTTTCACATATGGACTTTATGGTGTTTTCTGGACATTATAATTAGTTCTCTTGGATTTTTGTATGATTCACTAACATATTAGACATCACTTTTGTGATGGGGAGAAGCGCCATAAATGCATGCGTGGGTAAATGCCAATGCAGAAGCAATCAATGAACGACCTGAACGACCACAACATACAGGGATATACAAGGTAATACTGACATATAATCACACACATAGGTTGGACTTCATGGACTTGTGTCTTTTTTGACCTCACCTATATGTAACTATGTAATGTTGACCTAAGCATGGTCATGTACAGCCATTCACATATATTGGCAACTATACATGAGACGTGTGACTTTCTGGTCGCAAGAAAACGCCAAAGATTTTATGCTTCAGCACACAGACGCTGCTATATGTCCGTGAGCATGAGGCCTTATTTTATTTTTTATGAAACACACAGGGAATTATTAACAAAAGGCAAATCCACTTTGCACTGCAAGTGCACTTGAAAGTGCACTGGAAGTGCAGTTGCTCTAAATCTAAGGTGTAAATATGAAATGAGTGAAAGCTCTGCTGATTTTATCATCCAATCATGTGCAAGCTAAAATGCTGTTTTTTATTGTCCTTGCATGCAGAGGCGGCTCTCTAATTAGGCAAATTAGGCGGTCGCTTAAGGCCTCGCACTCACAGGGGCCTCGCGGCCGCCTAATTTGCCTGTTCTCAATCACTGAAGTTGACGCGGCTTCACCTACCCCCACTGGGACTTTGTGGCTTAGGAGCTGACGGACAAATCTGATACTGCCCGCAGCCTGAGGAATAGCGGCCTCATCACGGAGCATCCCAGTCCGTGGGGCCTCATGTGTAAGTTTTGCCTAAGGCCTCACAAAGCCTAGAGCTGCCTCTGCTTGCATGTCCCCCTCAGATGTTTTCGGTGAAACATGGTGGTGGCAGCATCATGTTGTGGCGATACTTTTCTTCACCAGAGACAGGAAAGCTGATCAGAATTGATGGGAAGATGGATGGAGCCAAATACAGGGCAATCTTAGAAGAAAACCTGTTAGAGTCTGCAAAAGACTTGAGACTAGGGTGGAGGTTCACCTTCCAGCAGGACAGCGGTCCTAAACATACAGCCAGAGCTACAATGGAATGGTTTATATCAAAGCATATTCATGTGTTAGAAGGGCCCAGTCAAAGTTCAGACCTAAATCATAGTTACATAGTTACATAGTAGGTGAGGTTGAAAAAAGACACAAGTCCATCAAGTCCAACCTATGTGTGTGATTATATGTTAGTATTACATTATATATCCCTGTATGTTGCGGTCATTCAGGTGCTTATCTAATAGTTTCTAGAAACTATCGATGCCCCCAGGGGCGGAACTACCACCATAGCGACCCATGCGGGTGCTATGGGGCCCGCAGGCTAGTGGTGCCCAGTGAGGATGAGAGCACCGCCGGCACAGTCTCCCAGCCAGGGGAAGAGAGAGGAGAAGAAGAGGCGAGCTGTCCGTATCAGCAGAGAGCTGAATTGCTCGATGTAATAGCTTTCATTAGAACTTCCAGTGTTCCCGGGGCTCACGTCACATAGCTCCACCTCTTGGCCCGGCGCCTTTGATAGACAGAATGCCGATCCAATGCGGGACATGTGACATCATCAAAGGCGTCGGGCCAAGAGGTGGGGCTATGTGACGATGAGCCCCGGGAAGACGGGAAATTCAAATGAAAGCTATTACAGCGGGCAATCCCGCTCTCTGCTGATCCGGGTGGCTTGCCTCTTCCTCTGCATAGGTGAGACTGTATGGGGCACAGGCAGACCAGGCTGTATTGGGCACAAGTCACGCTGCATGGGGCACAGGTCACGCTGCATTGGGCACAGGTCACGCTGCATGGGGCACAGGTCACGCTGTATTGGGCACAGGTCACGTTGTATGGGGCACAGGTCACGCTGCATGGGTCACAGGTCACACTGCATGGGGCACAAGTCACCCTACATGGGGCACAGGTCACGCTGCATGGGGCACAGGTCACGCTGTATGGGGCACAGGTCACGCTGCAATGACACTAGGGCAGCTGTGGGGGGGCGGTTTGCAGGGGGGCCCCATACAACATTTTGCTATGGGGCCCTGCTATTTCTAGTTACGCACCTGGATGCCCCCCCCCTGAGACCACTGCCTGTGGAAGGGAATTCCACATCCTTGCCACTCTTACAGTAAAGAACCCTCTACGTAGTTTAAGGTTAAACCTCTTTTCTTCTAATTTTAATGAGTGGAAACGAGTCTTGTTAAACTCTCTTCTGCGAAAAATATTTTTTCCTATTGTGGGGTTACCACCAGTACGGTATTTGTATATTGAAATCATAGCCCCTCTCAAGCGTCTCTTCTCCAGAGAGAATACAGTCAGGTCCATAAATATTGGGAAATCGACACAATTCTAATCTTTTTGGCTCTATACACCACCACAATGGATTTGAAATGAAACAAACAAGATGTGCCTTAACTGCAGACGTTCAGCTTTAATTTGAGGGTATTTACATCCAAATCAAGTGAACAGTGTAGGAATTACAACAGTTTGTATATGTGCCTCCCACTTTTTAAGGGACCAAAAGTAATGGGACAATTGGCTGCTCAGCTGTTCCATGGCCAAGTGTGTGTTATTCCCTCATTATCCCATTTACAAGGAGCAGATAAAAGGTCCAGAGTTCATTTCAAGTGTGCTATTTACATTTGGAATCTGTTGCTGTCAACTCTCAATATGAGAGCCAAAGAGCTGTCACTATCAGTGAAGCAAGCTGTCATTAGGCTGAAAAAACAAAACAAACCCATCAGAGAGATAGCAAAAACATTAGGTGTGGCCAAATCAACTGTTTGGAACATCTTTAAAAAGAAAGAACGCACCGGTGAGCTCAGCAACAGCAAAAGACCCGGAAGACCACGGAAAACAACTGTGGTGGATGACCGAAGAATTCTTTCCATGGTGAATAAAACACGCTTCACAACAGTTGGCCAGATCAAGAACACTTTCCAGGAGGTAGGTGTATGTGTGTCAAAGTCAACAATCAAGAGAAGACTTCACCTTAGTGAATACAGAGGGTTCACCACAAGATGTAAACCATTGATGAGCCTCAAAAACATGAAGACCAGATTAGAGTTTTCCAAACAAAATCTAAAAAAGCCTTCACAGTTCTGGAACAACATCCTATGGACAGATGAGACCAAGATCAACTTGTACCAGAGTGATGGGAAGAGAAGAGTATGGAGAAGGAAAGGAACTGCTCATGATCCAAAGCATACCACCTCATCAGTGAAGCATGGTGGTGGTAGTGTCATGGCGTGGGCATGTATGGCTGCCAATGGAACTGGTTCTCTAGTATTTATTGATGATGTGACTGCTGACAAAAGCAGCAGGATGAATTCTGAAGTGTTGCGGGCAATATTATCTGCTCATATTCAGCAAAATGCTTCAGAACTCATTGGACAGCGCTTCACAGTGCAGATGGACAAGGACCCGAAGTATACTGCGAAAGCAACCAAAGAGTTTTTTAAGGGAAAGAAGTGGAATGTTATGCAATGACCAAGTCAATCACCTGACCTGAATCCAATTGAGCATGCATTTCACTTGCTGAAGACAAAACTGAAGGTGAAGGGAAAATGCCCCAAGAACAAGCAGGAACTGAGCACAGTTGCAGTAGGGACCTGGCAGAGCATCACCAGGGATGAAACCCAGCGTCTGATGGTGTCTATGCATTCCAGACTTCAGGCTGTAATTGACTGCAAAGGATTTGCAACCAAGTATTAAAAAGTGAAAGTTTGATGGATGATTGTTAATCTGTCCCATTACTTTTGGTCCCTTAAAAAGTGGGAGGCACATATACAAACTGTTGTAATTTCTACACCGTTCACCTGATTTGGATGTAAATACCCTCAAATTAAAGCTAAAAGTCTTCAGTTAAAGCACATCTTGTTCATTTCATTTCAAATCCATTGTGGTGGTGTATAGAGGCAAAAAGATTAGAATTATGTCGATGTCCCAATATTTATGGACCTGACTGTAAGTTCAGTGCTTGCAACCTTTCCTCATAACTAATATCCTCCAGACCCTTTATTAGCTTTGTTGCCCTTCTTTGTACTCGCTTCATTTCCAGTACATCCTTCCTGAGGACTGGTGCCCAGAACTGGACAGCATACTCCAGGTGCGGCCAGACCAGAGTCTTGTAGAGCGGGAGAATTATCGTTTTATCTCTGGAGTTGATCCCCTTTTTAATGCATGCCAATATTCTGTTAGCTTTGTTAGCAGTAGCTTGGCATTGCATGCCATTGCTGAGCCTATCATCTACTAGGACCGCCAGGTCCTTTTCCATCCTAGATTCCCCCAGAGGTTCTCCCCCCAGTGTATAGATTGCATTCATATTTTTGCCACCCAAATCCAAAAAATCCAATAGAGAACCTGTGGAAAGACTTGAAAATCACTGTCCATAGACACTCCTTATCCAATCTGACAGAGCTTGAGCTATTTTGCAAAGAACATTTGCACACATTTCATTCTCTAGATGTGCAAAGCTAGTAGAGACATACCCAAAAAGACTTATGCCCCGTACACACGGTCGGATTTTCCGATGGAAAATGTCCGATCAGAGCTTGTTGTCGGAAATTCCGACCGTGTGTGGGCTCCATCGGACATTTTCCATCGGATTTTCCGACACACAAAGTTGGAGAGCAGGAGATAAAATTTTCCGACAACAAAATCCGTTGTCGGAAATTCCGATCGTGTGTACACAAATCCGACGGACAAAGTGCCACGCATGCTCAGAATAAATAAAGAGATGAAAGCTATTGGCCACTGCCCCGTTTATAGTCCCGACGTACGGGTTTTACGTCACCGCGTTTAGAACGATCGGATTTTCCGACAACTTTGTGCGATCGTGTGTAGACAAAACAAGTTTGAGCCAACATCCGTCGGAAAAAATCCTAGGATTTTCTTGTCGGAATGTCCGAACAAAGTCCGACCGTGTGTACGCCCTATTACAGCTGTAATTGAAGCGAAAGGTGGTTCTACAAAGTATTGACTCAGGGGTTGAATACAAATGCACGCCACACTTTTCACATATTTCTTTGTAAAAAATGTAGAGAACCATTTATTATTTTCATTCCACTTCACAATTATGTGCCACTTTGTGTTGGTCGATCACATAAAATCACAATAAAATACATTTACGTTTTTGGTTGTAACATGACACAATGTGGAAAATTTCAAGGGGTATGAATAATTTTTCAAGGCACTGTAGATAACTTGTACTTGTGACCTTTACTGCATCACATTTAGGACAATTTCACACTAGATACTTTGTAGTAGAGATTTGCCACAGCTATAAATCTCTATTCTTGCTTTACTGTTGTAGGTGACTACAGTGCTTTTCTTTTCTGCTAAACCTCACCGGTGTGCCATGAGCATCAGCAGCTGCATTGGATAACATGAGTAGCGACTGAAGCTGGCAATTCTGTCGTGGAGACTCTTCTTATTACCACTCACCATAATTCTTTGCCTAATGTCATTATGTATTTCAGAATAGAAGTACAGTCATTCCTCACAAGTTTTATAAATTTCAACAATATTTTACAATAGCTTTGATTCACAAGGGTTTTAACACAAGGGATACAGTTCTATAATTTTGCTGCAATTTTCAAACTTTATTGGACTTTATTTTTTTGTTACTTTTGGAAAAATAAGGCTCCTTGCCCTGGTGTGTTAGCTTTGTGAGTTGTCCAGTTTAGTCTTTGTACACTAGATGGTGCTGTTGTACATGTTTGGGGAATATGTGCAGCCAGTTGTCTTGTTTGTTGTGATATGATGATATTGTATCTACTTCAAAAGAAAGTAACAGATCAGTACTACTTACATTTGTGGAAAATACACATTGTATCCGTTTGTCTGATGAGAGCCTGAGAGAGCACTGTGGCAAGTATGAAATCTTTATTAGTCATATGCCCCGTACACACGGTCGGATTTTCCAACGGAAAATGTGCGATCGGAGCGTGTTGTCGGAAATTCCGACCGTGTGTGGGCTCCATCGGACTTTTTCCATCGGATTTTCCGACACACAAAGTTTGAGAGCAGGCTATAAAATTTTCCGACAACAAAATCCGTTGTCAGAATTTCCAAACGTGTGTACACAAATCCGACACACAAAGTGCCACGCATGCTCAGAATAAATAAAGAGATGAAAGCTATTGGCCACTGCCCCGTTTATAGTCCCGACGTACGTGTTTTACGTCACCGCGTTCAGAATGATCGGATTTTTCACACCCAAGTCGAATCGTCACGATCTGACTTGTGGTGCAACTTGTGGTCTGAGGATCTTAAAGGGGAACCCCACGCCAAAATAAACAAAAATAGCGTGAGGTCCCAACAAGATTCATACCAGGCCCTTTAAGTCTGGTATGGATCTTGAAAGGGAACTCCACATCAAAATGGAAAAAAACACAAACCTTTGGTATGTCACAAGGGGCGGGGTCTCGTGGTGATGTGATGTCACAAGGGGTAGGGTCTCATTGTGACATCACCAGATGGCCACGGACCGTGGCTATATAGGAACTGGCAGAGAGCAGAGCTGGCACAATCAGGGCCGTCTTTAATATCGATTTAACCCTGGGCAACAAATTTTCTTGGGCCCCCTCTTTCATGCAATTTTGCTCTCCACCTGCTCTGAGACAATAAATAGACTCAAAATCAGTTTACTGTATCAAATCAGGCAGCGATTGCGATTAGTTGCCAGAGGTTATAACATATCATTACCACTTACTGACTGGTTGCTTGAGGTTACAGCACACACTACGGCTCACTGATTAGTTGCTAGAGGTTACAGCACATGATTTCTGCTTGTTGATTGGTTGCTGGAGATTACGGTACATTAATACTGCTCACTGATTGGTTGCTAGAGGTTACTGCACATCATTTCCTCACAGCCTGCACACCATGGACTGGGGTGGTGAAGGGACCCATCAATAGGGTGTGATCAATGGCAATGCTGATTTTTTTTTACCGACTACCAATATAAAGAGGAGTTTCAACACTGGCCACCAATGTAATAGGGGTTTACACTGACCACTAATGTAATAGGGGTTTACACTGACCACTAATGTAATAGGGGTTTACACTGACCACTAATGTAATAGAAGCATTCACAGTAACCACCAATGTAAGGAGGGATTTACACTGACCACTAATGTAAGGGGAACATTCACACTGGCCACTAGTGTGAATGAAGGGATTCTACACCAAGCCTTTGCAGAACAGGCTGATGTTAGGATTAATGACCGCAGTTGCAGGCAGGACTATCAAGCATGCCCCTTTACCTCCACAGTTGGCAGCAGTCAGCATAGGTGCTAGTGGATATGACCTCAGGGGGGCATGATATACATATGAATGCCGCATTTATTTATATGTCAATGCCGCCAGCCACCACTATGTACATAAAAATGCCGCCACTATTTACATACTAATGCCGGTTATTTACATGTAAACACAGGGTCTGCAGGTGAGTCATCTGTACATAATAATAGGGCAGAGCTGGACTGCATTCACTTCACACTGAAATATTGGGACACAGTACAGGACTAAACCAGGGAATTTAAACCAGGATAGTTGGCAAGCATGAGGCAGCTGCTTTGGGCCCCACAACAATGACAGGGCCCAGGGCAGCTGCCCCTTTTGCCCTGCCTTAAAGACGGCCCTGGGCAAAATGATGGGAGACAGTGTCAGAGGAAGATCGGGTTGGCGGCGGAGAAGACAGCAGCAGCGAAGTAGACTGGAGGAAGAACACTGGAGGGAGAAGACTGGAGGAAGATTTTTAATAAAGGACTTGTCAAAAACCATCTCTTGTATTTATATTCACTGCACTGCCTTTTTTGGGGGTGAATGGGTAGGGAACATACTCATTCACATAGGGGGTCGGGATCTGTTAAAGGGGGCCTCCAGATTCCGAAAAGCCCCCTGCCCACAGACCCCCACAACCACCACCCAGGGTTGTTGGGAAGGGGCCCTTGTCCCCATCAACATGGGGACAAGGTGCTTTGATGTGGGGGGTGCAGAGCCCCAGGCGGTGATTGGTTTTCGCGGTCCTGTACACGGCTAGGCTCCCAAAAAGTCTCACACGTGTGGTATCCCCGTACTCAGGAGAAGCAGCAGAATGTATTTTGGGGTGTAATTCCACATATGCCCATGGCATGTTTGAGCAATATATCATTTAGTGACAACTTTGTGCAAAAAAAAAAAAAAAAAAAAAGTTTGTAATTTTCCCAAAACGTGTGGCAAAATATAAGATATTCCATAGACTCAACATGCCTATCAGCAAATAGCTTGGGGTGTCTACTTTCCAAAAAGAGGTCATGGGGGGGGGGTGTTTGAACTGTCCTAGCATTTTAGAAGTTATGTCACACATCACTCACTCTTCTAACTTGAAGACAAAGCCCTTTCTGACACTTTTTGTTTACATAAAAAATCTTTTTTTTTCACACAGTATTTGCGCAACGATTTTTCAAACACAATTTTTTGGAAAAAAACACTTTTTAAAATTTTAACCACTTGAGGTCCGGGCCACGGGCCGGACCTCAATTTCTGGGAGGCCGTCCTAGGACGTCCTCCCCTGTGCATGCGCCCCGCACGCACGCCGAAGTGCGTGCGATGTGCACGCTGTGATAACCAAATCGCGGAGACTCGAATGATCACAGATCCGAGTAAGGGGCCGATCCCAGCCCCTTACCATGTGATCAGCTGTCAGCCAATAATGGCTGATCACATGACGTAAACAAAAGCTCGGTAATCGTTTTTTTTTCTCCTCACGCTGACAGCGTGAGGAGAAAAAAAAGCCGATCACCGGCTTATGTTAAAGGGACATTGGTCCCGAAAAGGAAGGAGGCACATATGCCTCATCTGTGCCTGCCAGTGCCACCTGCCAGTGCCCAGCAGTGCCACCTATCAATGCCCACAAGTGCCACCTATCAATGCCCACAAGTTCCACCTATCAATGCCCCCCAGTGGTTCCAATCAGTGCCACCTAGCAGTGCTGCCATCAGTGTAAGCAATCAGTGCCCATTATTGCCACCCATCAGTGCCTATCACTGCCACCTATTGGTGCCCATCAGTGCCGCCTCATCAGCGTACATCAATGAAGGAGAAAAATTACCTGTTTGCAAAATTTTATAACAAAATATAAAAAGAAAAAAAAAAATTTTTTTTTAATTTCGGTCTTTTTCAAATTTTTTAACAAAAAATAAAAACCCACAGAGGTGATCAAATACCACCAAAAGAAAGCTCTATTTGTGGGAAAAAAATGATAAAAATTTCATTTGAGTACAGTGTTGCATGACCGCGCAATTGTCATTCAAAGTGCGACAGTGCTAAAAGCTGAAAATTGGTCTGCACAGGAGGGGGGTTTAAGTGCCCAGTAAGCAAGTGGTTAATGCACTAAAACACACTATATTGCCTAAATGTTTGATGAAATAAAAAAGATGATCTTATACCGAGTACATGCATACCAAACACGACATGCTTAAAATTGCGCACAAACGTGCAGCGGCGACAAACTACATACATTTTTAAAAGCCTTTAAAATCCTTTACAGGTTACCACTTTTGATTTACAGAGGGGTCTACTGCTAAAATGACTGCCCTCGATCTGACCTTCGCGGTGACACCTCACATGCATGGTGCAATTGCTGTTTGCAAATGACACCAGACCGACGCTTGCGTTCGCCTTTGCGCGTGAGCACGGGGGGACAGGGGTGCTTTTTTTTTTTACTTATTCAGTTTTGCTTTTTTATTTAAAGGAATATAAAGGGATTGTAGTGGTAAAAAAGCACTTGTGGGTTTAATCAATCTTGTTTTTTTGTACAATTCTCCTTTAACCACTTCCCATCCAGGTCAATTCTGACATTTCTTTCCTACATGTAAAATTCATCATTTTTTTGCTAGAAAATTACATAGAACCCCCAAACATTATATATTTTTTTTAGCAAAGACTCTAGAGAATACAATGGCATTTGTTGCAACTTTTTATCTCGCACGGTATTTGCGCTGCAATTTTTTAAACACTTTAAAAAAAACAAAAAAAAATAGTTTCATGCTTTAAAAAAAAAATTAAAGTTAGCACATTTTTTTTTTGCATAATGTGAAAGATGAAGTTACGCTGAGTAAATAGATACCTAAAATGTCAGGTTTCAAACTTGCACACGCTCGTGGCGCCAAACTTCGGTACTTAAAAATCCCCAAAGGTGACGCTTTAAAATGTTTTACTTGTTACATGTTTTGAGTTACAGAGGAGGTCTAGTACTAGAATTATTGCTCTCGCTCTAACGTTCGGGGCGACACATCACATCATTTGAACACCGTTTTCATATGTGGGCGGGACTTACGTATGCTTTCGCTTCTGCGTGCGAGCACATGGGGACAGGGGTGCTTTCAATTTATTTATTTTTTACTGTTAATTTTACCTTGGTTTTTTTTAGTTTGAGACTTACATTTTTTTTTTTTTTTTTTGTAGCTTTTATTCCTATTACAAGGAATGTAAACCTCCCTTGTAATAGGAATATGGCATGGCAGGTCCTCTTTACAGTGAGATATGGGGTCAATAAGACCCCACATCTCACCTCTAGTCTGGGAAGCCTGAAATATAAAAAAATAAATAAAACAATCTTGGCTTACCAGCCGAGACGGCGCCGTTTGTTTGAATGCAAAGGGCGGGCGTGACGTCATAACATCACGCCCGGCCTCCGAACGATCATAGAGTTTGCAGCAACCGTCTAGTCCACCGGAAATCTCTATGGTCACCATCCAGGGCCAGTGGATCCATTCTCCGACTCACCGATGGAAGTGGTGAGTTGGTAGAAGCAATGGAGGGCGGCGCCGCCCGTAAGAACGATCAAGCGGCGGAACAGCTTCTTATAGGGAATCGCCGGCTGAAAAAGCCGATATCTGAGTGATGCCTGTAGCTGCAAGCATCATTCAGATATACCAGCATAAAGTCAAGGACGTCATATGACGTACCTTGGGTGGGAAGCGGTTAAGGGGGCGTGTCCTATGCCTGCATCATTTTGCTGATAGGTGTCCCTCATTCCCATCTCAAAAAGTTTGGAGGTATGCTGGCCCTTAATCTCCATGCGGGGCACCGGACGCATGGATTTCTATAAAGTTTTTTTTTATTGTGAAGTACATGATTAGAGCCTGAAGCTCTAATTGGCTTAAAAAAGGTTGGGCGCGCGGTGCAGAGCAGCAGGACAGCGATAGGGAGGCGGCGGAGGAAATGATCCCCTCCATTTCTCTGCTGCAGCCGCTAAATGTCTGCAGGAAGGATAGGAGAATAAGCGGGCATTCAGCGGCTACATGGAGATATCGGTTCCTCTATATGCTGCCACCCTCCTATCCAGGCCTATGGGGGGGGGGGGGGGGGCGCAAAATAAGGGCATTTATCATTTTTCCTCAAAAGGTGAACTTTACACCCCACACAAGTGTGCTGCAACCTTGTGCATTGCAGGGGGTTGTGGGGCAACTCCTATTCAATTGAATTGGTTGTAAGGGGGGGCAGTTGGGGGGACTGTAAAAATGTGTCTCAGTCGTGTGTTTTTACTCCCAACCAAACACAAGTGTAAAAGAGGCCTAACAGGGACAGAGACTGCAGTAAATACCTGACAGGGGTTCACTCTCTCTCTATCCAAACTCTAAAGCCGGCCATAGATGGTTTGTTTTTTTGGGCTATTGGAGAGAAATGAGAAGTCTGTAATCTTTTACTTCCATGAATGCATAACTGCATTGCCTTTATAAGCTGTGTGTCTTCCCCTCAATAGATGTGTAAATATTAAAGCTTTCTATGACAGGTAAAGTGTGGTGAGGAGGCCGCATTGTACATGAGAGAAGTGTGTGGCGGGGAATGTGAGAGTTCTAATGGCTGGAAACTTCCTGTCCCGGACAGAGCTGACAGGAAACGAGCGGAGTGCAGAGAGCGGAGTGCACAGCGCCCTCTCCTCTCCTCCTCCCCTGCTCTCCTCCTCCCCTGCTCTCCTCTCCTCTCCTCTCCTGTCATGGCTGAGCCTGCACACAGGAGGAGCTGTGCTGACACGTCAGAATACAGGAGACACTTGTAAACACACAGCTCAGACCGGCCGGGGAAGAGGAAGAGGAGCCTTCCAACTTCACACAGGGAGCCCGGCTTCTGGTATGTACCCTTCCCTCTGTCTGCACCCTTCCCTCTGTCTGCACCCTTCCCTCTGCCTGCCTGGAGCAGGGGCTCCATCACAGGGGGTGGCTGGACTGGGGTGGAGGGATTAGGAAAAGTACTAATGAAAGTGTTAGAGTAACTGTGACAGATGGAGGAGACAGTTCAGCATTATACAGAGGAATTCCCTATTTTTATATACAGAGACCCCCCCCCCCCCTATTATAATTCTATACAGAGGACTCCCCTATGATTATTATATACAGAGGATTCCCCTATGATTATTATATACAGAGGATTCCCCTATGATTATTATATACAGAGGATTCCCCTATGATTATTATATACAGAGGATTCCCCTATGATTATTATATACAGAGGATTCCCCTATGATTATTATATACAGAGGACTTCCCTATGATTATTATATACAGAGGACTTCCCTATGATTATTATATACAGAGGACTTCCCTATGATTATTATATACAGAGGACTTCCCTATGATTATTATATACAGAGGACTCCCCTATGATTATTATATACAGAGGACTCCCCTATGATTATTATATACAGAGGACTCCCCTATGATTATTATATACAGAGGACTCCCCTATGATTATTATATACAGAGGACTCCCCTATGATTATTATATACAGAGGACTCTCCTATGATTATTATATACAGAGGACCCCCCTATGATTATTATATACAGAGGATCCCCCTATGATTATTATATACAGAGGACCCCCCTATGATTATTATATACAGAGGACCCCCCTATGATTATTATATACAGAGGACCCCCCTATGATTATTATATACAGATGACCCCCCTATGATTATTATATACAGAGGACTCCCCTATGATTATTATATACAGAGGACCCCCCTATGATTATTATATACAGAGGACTTCCCTATGATTATTATATACAGAGGACTTCCCTATGATTATTATATACAGAGGACTTCCCTATGATTATTATATACAGAGGACTCTCCTATGATTATTATATACAGAGGACCCCCCTATGATTATTATATACAGAGGATCCCCCTATGATTATTATATACAGAGGACCCCCCTATGATTATTATATACAGAGGACCCCCCTATGATTATTATATACAGAGGACCCCCCTATGATTATTATATACAGATGACCCCCCTATGATTATTATATACAGAGGACTCCCCTATGATTATTATATACAGAGGACCCCCCTATGATTATTATATACAGAGGACTTCCCTATGATTATTATATACAGAGGACTTCCCTATGATTATTATATACAGAGGATTCCCCTGTTCTTATTTATATACAAAGGGCTCCCCTATAATTGTTATATATAGAGGACTCTTTTTTTTTTTTATTTTTTTTTTTATTATTATATATAGAGGAATCCCCTATTCTTACTATTATATATAGAGGACTCTCCTACTATTATTATATATAGCAGACTTCCCTATTATTATCATTTATATATAGAGGACTCCCCTATTATTATTATTATTATTATGAGAGAGAGAATACACACATATATATAAACTCCCATCTTCTGTGACACACTCCTTTTCACACGGATCCATTTTTGATGTGATGTGTTTCTGGGGCAAAAAAGAAGTGGAAGAAAATTGCATTAATAATAATGTATCCTTTTAAATCTTTGTAAATCCTGTGGAAGTCTTCACACCAGTGCTGTGCGTTTTTATAAGTCCTGCATGCGGCATCTTTGGTGCGCTTTTCAAAACAATGAGGCATGGGGGGGGTGCTGCTTTAGTAACATGTTACACCCTGTATATGGGTGTAACATGTCACTAAAAGGTGGACTTATCCTTTAAATACATTTTAAACAGGCATTGTGCAATCAGATTGGAATGTGTGTGTTTGGAGTTATCAAGCTGGACTTTGGAGATGTGGGGTATTCCTTGTCTCTTTGCACAATCTTCCTGTCAGCATGTTGCCATGAACAGAATGTTGATGTAGTGAAGTCACCTTCCTCTGACCTGTTTACATAGCAATTTAGCCATTTTCACGTTGTTCTCTAACATAACACTTGGGCCCCTTCCACACAGGGTGGGCTTCCTTGGAGTCCACCTGCTCAGTGGGGAATCTGTCCGCTGAGCAGGCGGATGGCTGATCTGTGTCCACTCCGCTTATGCACAGCGGACACAGACGCAGCCCGCTCACCTCTGTAGGCGGTAAGATGTAAACAGACTGCCTGTCTGTTTACACCCTGTGACCCACGGTTTGTTTAGTGTGCCGCTCAGGCTCGATCACTATGGGGAGTGGTGTGGGTGATGTTGCAACCACTGCAGGAGTGCCAGCAAGGGATGGAGCTCGTCCCAGCTCCTGTAGTCACTGGAAGGAAGAGAGGAAAGATCCCCTGTGCCGCACATCCACGGAGTCCCACGGCAGCATGAGAGAGACAACCTCAGCTTGGGCTTCCACCAGGCCACACCCCCAACCAATTTTACCCCGCCCCTGGAGCTTAGTCATAGGGATCTCTGTGACTAAGCTCTGGGGGGCAGAGTGAAATGTGTTGGGGCTGTGGCCTGGTGGGAGTCTGGGCTGAGGTTGTCTCTCTCATGCTGCCGTGGGACTCCATGGATGTGCGGCACAGGGGATCTTTCCTCTCTTCCTTCCAGTGTCCGTTTACACCCGACTGCCATCCGATTCGCCAGACGGATGGGGAACAGATCCCCATTCGTCTGTATTTTTTTTTTTTAAAGGTATTTATTTAGTTTTCACAATATAGGATACAAAGAAAAAAGATAACATTTCTGCCACATAAGGCACTTAAGGGCATACAAAGTCAGGTATCCACTTTGCAGCAATCAAGTCACATCTAGAACAAGCAATATCCGAACCCAATCCCATCCTAACCAGCCTGGCTCGGGTGTAGCGTGAATGAGGCACAAACTAAAATGGAATCAACTGATCAGCAGTGCTGATTATATCTTGAAAACATATCTCAGTAGATTCTTCCCAGTCCTCCTCAGAAAGCTCAGGCATCAACAACTGCCATTTGCGATGAGAGTTCTGGAAAGGGTCAGCCCCCATCAACTGGAGGCGATCATAGAACATTGGCACCAGTTTGGAGATTTCTGGAAACAAGAGATCCTCAATAGATTCCGCCATTCATCTGTATTTAGCAGATAAGTTTGGATGTTGGCAGGTTTCAACAGACACATGTCCCTTGACTTCCGCCACTCCATAGAGCACACTGGAGGGTCCGATCAGTTCCACCTAAAAAACTGACAGGCCGACCCAATTAGTCCGCTACTGTCAAAGGGGCCTAGGGGAGCTATTTATATTTTACCTATTCTAATTGAAAAAATATTTCAACCTTGTGGTGAGTTGTGTGAATCTTGTGTGAAAACATTTATAAATGGACCCCTAGCACACCACAATGCACAGATGTGAACCGCTGTGCAATGCATTGTGGTGCGCAGTGTTGATAAAAACGCTGGTAAAAGCTGTGTTGTGCTGCCTTTGGAATGAGCAGTTTTATTGCAACAAAAGTTAATGCACCACAGAACAGTGAATGGGCCCTGTCTGCACAGGAGCCAAGGACTGCACAGGAGCCAAGGACTGCACAGGAGCCAAGGACTGCACAGGAGCCAAGGACTGCACAGGACCCAGTGATTTGAATGCAGGACAGCCAAGTGGTCTCCCAGAACTAAAGCAGGCCATACATTATGCAATTTTCATTCCTTCCACCACGGTGGAAAGAACGAAAATTGCTTGATTCTCCCATCAACACATTTAGTGTTGATGGAGGAATCCCTCCCTTGGTACTTTTGTGTTCTGCCAGCGGGGATCGCGGAGAGCCGTCCCTGCTGGCAGAACACAAGGATTAAGCCCCGTGTCAGGCAGCATTGGCCAGGTCAATAAAAACCGGCATTCAGCCCGTGTATAAAGCAGCCGGTCTAAACGGCTGGCTTCTGTCAGACAAGCATTTGGTCTTTCTGTATTGGCATAAGCTACCATGTATAATATATGTTCTCCGAACACAAAAATTCTCTATTTGGAAGACTACAGCAGTGCATGTGCATGTTTACGTTGATGCACAAAAGTGTCAGCATTTACCCAAGTATGCCCACCTACAGTCACTTCTATGGCCGGCTATGCTTATACTGAGCATATTTGTAAGCCTCAAAACATTATAATCATATAATAAAGGCTAAGGCTTCATGTACACGGGACATTTTTACAACATCGCCTAAACAATTTAACTTGACAATTAGTAACCAACGTTTGTTTAAAATGTCAGTTTTGCTGCGTTTACATGCCGCGCTTGCGCTTAGAAGCGTTTCTTTTCAAATAGTCAAAAATGAAAAACGCCTGTAAATGAAATGGGGCTAAATGCGAGTTAGCGCATTTAGCCGCGGCCTGTAAACTCAGCTACTGGATGCATTTTTTTGCGTTTCATAAAATGCCTCTAAACTCAACTGCCTAGAAACTGTAAACGACCCTGTGTACATGGACTGATATGATAACATAGACGAGAGGTCCGGGGCAATTGAAAAAAAACCTCTCAACTGCTCCTAAACGTTCGTTTTAGCAGCAGCAGTGTACATGAGGCCTTACATAGTTACATAGTAGGTGAGGTCGAAAAAAAGACACCAGTCCATCAAGTCCAACCTATGTGTGATTATATAACACAGAAAAGAAAGCGAAAGAGAAAGCAAGTCATATAGTTATCATATAATCATTTGGCGTGCTTAACTGAAGAACACAAACACGTTCTATGTGTACCTGGTATAAAGAGTTGCTGCCAACTTTTGGCAATCAGGTTGGCAACATTTCAAGAGCCGTTTGTTGTCTTGTTATTGGAGGAGGTACCTTGACAACAAGTAGAGACAGCAATTCCTTGGGCTTGGATGGATTCACCCATTTAAAGGGGTTGTAAACCTTCGTGTTTTTTCACCTTTAATGCATCATATGCATTAAGGTGAAAAAACACCTGGCAGTGACCGGCCCCCCAGACCCCCCAGTTTTTACTTACCTGAGCCCTGGAACTTGACCCGGCGGGTACGCACTGTCTCTCTGCCCGGGATTCTCGGCTCTTGATTGGATAGATTGATAGCAGCGCAGCCATTGGGTAACCCCCTTGGAAGAGCGCTTCTCCTAGGGGTTATTTGATGTGGGGAGGAGCCGCGAGGGCCGTCGGGGGACCCCAGAAGACGAGGTTCGGGACACTGTGCAAAACGAGCTGCACAGTGGAGGCAAGTATGATGTGTTTGTTATTTATAAAAAAAACGAACCCTTACAATTATGCCCTGTACACAGGACCGGTTTTCCCGTTGGAATAAACTCTGAAGGTTTTTCCAACGGAATTCCGCTCAAGCTGTCTTGCATACACATGGTCACACCAAATTCTGACCGTCCAGAAAGCAGTAACGTACAACACGCACGACGGTACTAGAAAACGGAAGTTCAATAGCCAGTAGCCAATAGTTTCCGTCTCGTACTTGCTTCAGAGCATGCGTCGTTTATGGTACGTCAGAACAGCATACAGACGAACGTTTTTTCCGAAAGGAATTGGTTCAGGCAGAAAAATTTAGAACATGTTCTCTTTCTAGGTCCGTCAGAATTTTCGACGTAAAAAGTCCAATGGGGCATACACACGATCGGAATATACGATGAAAAGCTCCCGTCTGACTTTTTCTGTCGGACATTCTGCTTGTGTGTCCACAGCATTACTTTAAAGCCCAAGTTTAGTTCATTTTTTTTAAATCAGCACAATGAATGGTACTTACATTTAAAGTGGTATTAAACCCAAACATTTCATATATTGCAGCTTACAGATCATTAGATGGGGCGGCTGCATTTGTTTTCTTTTTGTAGGCTTTTTTCCCTCTGTTTTCACCTGGTGATCTGGCCAGTAACACCTCTCCTTAGAGTGCCCCCACTCTGGATGTAGGAGCAGAGACACCTATGGACAGCACCATTGTTGGTCTGGAGGGAGGGGAGTGTTCTATGCACTAGCAGATTTAAGCCAGCCAAACATGGATTAACCACTTACGGACCTCGCGCCGGCGTTATACAGTGGTACTTTTGAAGAGGGATATTGTTGGTATGGCAGCAGCTAGCTACCATAACCCTGATATCCTTTTCTTCAGCGGGCGGTTCACTTTCAGATAAAATTGGTCTCTGCGGCGGCCGGTGCCCTCCGCCACTTACTGGAGCCGTCGGTAGTGGCGGAAGCGATCGGGTCCTGTGTCCTGTTAGGTATGTAGACGCGTGAGGGGGAAGATGGCCCCCACCCGTCTCCATACCGTTGCAGGGAGGAAGCGACGTCAAAACGTCACTTCCGCCCAATGCTCTTAAAGAGACATATTTTTTTTTCAAATTACATTCAATTTTTTTTTTTTTATTGCTTTTTAGTGTAAATATGAGATGTGAGGTCTTTTTGACCCCACATCTCATATTTAAGAGGTCCTGTCATGCTTTTTTTTCTATTGCAAGGGATGTTTACATTCCTTGTAATAGGAATAAAAGTGACACTTTTTTTTTTTTTTTTTAGAACAGTGTAAAAATAAAAGGTAAAATAAATGATAAAAAAAAATAAATTAACGCGCCCCGTCCCGCCGAGCTCGCGCACAGAAGCGAACGCATACGTAAGGAGCACCCACAAATGAAAACAGTGTTCAAACCACACATGTGAGGTATCGCCGTGATCAGTAGAGCGAGAGCAATAATTTATAGTCCTAGACCTCTGTAACTCAAAACATGCAACCTGCAGAATCGCCTATGGAGATTTTTAAGGGTAAAAGTTTGTCGCCATTCCGCGAGCGGGTGCAGTTTTGAAGCGTGACATGTTGGGTATCAATTTACTCAGTGTAACATTATCTTTCACATTATAAAAAAAATTGGGCTAACTTTACTGTTGTCTTATTTTCTTTTAATTCAAAAAAGTTTTTTTATCCAAATATTATATAATCATTTTCTAGCAAAAAAAAACCTGTTTTTAACTAGTAAACACCAAATCTCAGAAAGAGGCTCGGTCCTTAAGTGGTTAAACATGGACCAGCTGAATTTCATTCCATGCATGGGCAGGCTGGTTGTACACAATTCGAACTGTCCACTTGTGTACAACCAGCCTGTTGGCTTTTTGCTGAACAATCAGTGCAGCTGGCTATAGTCAGTCAGCAACACTGATCATTATATTATGATGGCAGAGAAGCGTCCATGCTTCCAGAGTACAATAGCTCAGCGGGAACCATTCTTCCTCATCGAATGTGTGGATGGGAGAATCGGCTCATAATTTTTTTTTTTGTCAACAAATTGAAGCCAAATTCCAGCTCGCACTGCATTTACAACAGTTTATTTTTTCTTTTGGGATGAAGGTTTTACTTCAATGAATAAAAGCTGATCATGGTAAGCACCCCTGCCAGTCAACATTCTTACCTGCTTGTTCTGTTTGAAAACCAGACTTACTGGCCAGATCACCGGGATTCAATAAAGGAAAGAAATTCAAGAAAAAAAAATACTAATAAAGCGATCACATCTAAGAATTGGTAAGGTGCAATATAATAAATGTTTGCTTCTGGGTCTAATACCACTTTAATGAGAAATGTCCCTTTCACTGGTGCCGGCTGTCCTCGTTGAAACCTTCTGTTCTTTGCTTCCTCTGCATCTGTGCCCAGAATGTGGACATTGGCATTTTTACATATTCTTAAAGTAGGGCTAAAGCCAAAACACTTCTTTTCATTTTGGATGGAGTAAGGAATGGTGAAAGCCTCAGTCAGGTCTGCCCCACTGGCGAGATTTCACTTCACTTCCTGATCTGTAGATACAAGAAGAAAGAAGGGAAGATCTATCAAGAAAGTGGGAAATGCCCATTTGGACAGTTGTCCTCATCAGAAGATCTTCCCTTCCGATTCTAAACATACAGTCAGAACTACAATGGAATGGTTTAGATCAGGGGTAGGCAACCCTAAAGAGGTGGAGATCTACCTGAACAACATGGGAGAAGTTAAAGATCACCGGGCACAGTCTCGTCCAGTGTTGCCCCCTCACACCTGTTTTAAGCCCCTAAGTACCATACTACCGTGTCACAATCGCGTGCATTGCACGGCAATCATGGGTTTAAATCAGGTGGTGAGCGGACAACATATCGCCTTCTCCCCACCTGTCAAATACACTCGGACAGCTTTTCAGAAGAGCAGCAGTGCCTGCTGCACTTGTGAATGGGCCCTTAGTTGCATTCTGCAGCGGCACCCTTAGGGCTTGTTCACATCTAAAGTTGGGGGTGATAAAGCCCTGAAGTTGAGTCGCCGTATTACTGCCCCCAATCCCTAACCCCTTCAGTTGCTGAAGCAGCAGCCAAAGAAGTACACATGCCACATAAGGAATTAAGCCCCCTTTTGCTTTTGGTGTGTGCTACCATCTGCCAATCACGATCCATTCAAGTAAATGGGTCACTCTGCAAGTGCCCCACATCTGCATGCTTCTTCAGGTGGTGAGAAAGCAACAAACCACTGCTATTAAGCCCAGTGTATTGCTTCCCACTGACCTGAAGATCTCTTTCCTGCTGCTGGCACCACTCTGGAAACTGCTACCCGGGATAAGATATATATGTATTCATTTATACATACATTTATTAGCTTGAGTTTAAATCTGTAAGATCCGATTCACACCATATGTGTTGAGCTATGCTGGGCAGCCTTTCTCCCAGCATGGCGGAACTGATCGATTTAGCTTGGAATCGCCATTTCCTGTGTATGGAATTTCTGATGTGCTTTGTGGGACAGCTTTTCTTGGGCTGGTTTCAGACCTACATGACTGAGGCAGACATTTGACCCATTCTGCAGTGCCCTGGTGGTGCCTCTTTTGAGGTTTACCGGAACTACTACTTACTGAATCAGCTCTGGTGCACCGCCCTGTCTGTCAACGAAAACCCCTGAAGAAGTTACCATGCGAAACGCATTGGGCTGTGTCTCTTTTCTAATACTTTGGTCCTGAGCGTTTATCATGTTCATGATTACACATATATGTGACTGAGGGAATTCTTCACCTTGTTGTAGGGGCTGTTTACGGGTGTATACAGAGTTTGCTGTTTCATATTTTTGTTACTCATGTCTTTAAAGGATATAAGGCGTTTTTATGTATTTAATAAAATTTTGTTATTTTTTTACATCACTGTGTCAGATATTATTCCAATAGGAGGTTTCAGCATCTAAAAGTTCCATTACTCTATTTCACTCCAGGAAGTATCGGTTTCTCAACAGACTTTTGGGGTAGACGAACTCTGAAACTCTGTAAATTAACCACGTTAAATCCATGCTTACTTTGTAATTGACAAAACCATTAGGCCATCCTGTAGCATGTTCAGCACAAAAAGCCCTTCACAAAAGACACGCTGTGCCCGGACCCCAGCATGAAAACCAGCTGGTTTGGAATTTGGTGCATTAATAAAATGACTGGCTCTGTATTGACCTTGATGGTGTGACCCCCCCTTTCTCTTTGTGTTGAGCTGCTTGGCCTATATGTTGTGAGCTTTATGGTGCATGCACACTGCTTCTACTAAACTGCAGTTTTTTTAGGGATTTGGGCATTTTTGCACCTCAATAAAAGCCTACGGGGCTGATTTACTAAAACTGGAAAGTGCAAAACCTGGTGCAGCTCTGCATCGAAACGAGTCAGCTTCCAGGTTTTATTTTGTGAAAGCTTAATTGAATAAGTTAGAAACGTTAGAAACTGATTGGCTACCATGCACAGCTGCACAAGATTTTGATCACTCCAGTTTTAGTAAGGCCCCTTTCACACGGGCACCTCCGCTAAGCAGAATCTGCTTGCTCAGCAGGTAGGGATGCAACGGATCGTCACCCCTCCGTGATCCGAACGGTTCAGCCTGTTCGGATCGGCACACATGCGCTTCACGCCTTAGGAAAGGCCGCGGCTTGGCTTCGGCCTAGCTCAGGAGCGGCGGCCATCTTGGTACACCCGGCAGCCGTTTACCAGGTGATCGCTCCGTCAAATGAAGGAGCGATCACTTGTAAATGAACATGTCATGACGCCGGTTCCTCTCTCCCCTCTGTGTACTGATCTGTACAGTGGAGGGGAGAGATCGGATGGCAGCAGTGTCAATACTCTGCCATACCCTGCCAATACTCTGCAATGTCCTGCAAATACTCTGCAATACCCTGCCAATACCTGCCAATACTCTTTCATACTCTGCCGATACTCTTTCATACTCTGCCGATACTCTTTCATACTCTGCCAATACTCTTTCATACTCTGCCAATACTCTTTCATACTCTGCCAATACTCTGCGATACCCTGCTAATATATTATTACAGTGGGGGAGATGACGTGGATATTACAGTGGGGGAGATGACGTGGATATTACAGTGGGGGAGATGACGTGGATATTACAGTGGGGGAGATGACGTGGATATTACAGTGGGGGAGATGACGTGGATATTACAGTGGGGGAGATGACGTGGATATTACAGTGGGGGAGATGACGTGGATATTACAGTGGGGGAGATTTTTTTTTTTTTTTTTTTTTTTTGTTGATCCGAACCGTGACTCCTGATCCGAGGAACGATCCGAACCGTGAGTTTTTTGATCCGTTGCACCCCTATCAGCAGGGGATCTCTCCACTGGTTCGTGCTGAGCAGGTCGATGACATGTCCGTGTCTGCTCCGCTATGCAAAGTGGACACAGACACAGTCCGCTCTCCTCTATGGGGCTATCAGATGGAAATGGACCAACTGTCCGTTTTTTCATCTGATCCGATCCACCAGACGGATAGGCAATGGAACCACCATCCGTTTGTTTTTGGCAGGCAGGATTGAATGGTGGCGGTTGTCAGCGGTCATCCCCTGCTCCGAAGAGACTGGAGGGTCCAATCAAGTCTGTGTGAAAAACTGACAGACGGGCCTGATCGGACAGCCCATGTGCAAGGGGCCTAAATCAAGCCCTATGTGTCCATGCACACACAGGTTTTTGGAGGAGTTTAGAGGCAGTCACAGTTCCTTTTCTGAACGCAGAAGAATCACGTTCAGTAGAGGAGCTTTTGGGCGTAAAAATCACCAAACGCGCCCCAATGCGTCTAAACATGCCCAAGCACTAGGCGTATTTAGTGTCCTGGCGTATTTAGTGGAGCTTCAGTGTCCTGAGGTGCTTGAGCATTTATTCATTTCAATGGCCTTAGTAAAATACAATTCTGGCCAATGAAATAATGTCTAAACGTGTCTAAACGCATTTGAAAACTGCTTATATGTGTTTTTAACTCAGAGTTTTCTGTCAGGAGAAACATTGTTTAGCATAAACCAGTGTGCTTGAGGCCTAAAATGTAAATTATATATCAGAAAAGGCTTTCGGTTGCTCTTTTTCAGGAAGTTTTGGGTTTGCCAAGCTGGTCACCCCCGCAGACTTCCTGGAGGTCACATGGCTGTAGCTGGAAGCACGAGTATCAGGACAAGTATTTCTCAATGATCAGTGGCTTGTTGCCTGTTGTACCGTGACTCAGCAGCAGCACATGAAGCCCATTTGTACAGCTGTGTTTCTCTATGTCGCAGGGCGGTTGCTAATACAGAGCTGGCCTGGTATGCATTAAATTAGCTAAGAGTATAGAGTCGGTTGTGCATGGTGAGGGAATTACCGTATAACTTTGCTCTATTTTTAGTATAGAACATTTTAGTAAATGTTCTAACATTTAGTATTATAATGCCTGAACAGTTAAGTATTTTCTATACTGCTGTCTATTTGAGGGAGTCACATGTGCTGTTTCATATTTGCTGTTCCCCAGCGACTCTGAAAAGCAAAGACATGAATCTATGATGACACAGCTAATGAAAGCGGAATCTTTGTTAATTTTGGATAAAATGAGCAAAATTTAGGCCTCGTGCACACCGACGCTTTGGTGTGCTGAGGTGTAAAATCCCCGGCGCTTTGTCGTGCCCAGAAAGCCACATGTGCTGTGTACAGCATAAAAGTGAATGATTGGACACCCCAACCATGAAAGCGGCACAGCCGCGTACAGCCATTCACTTTTATTGGTGACTGTACACATTACATACAGCTGCTCGGGCACTAGGGAATTTACATCTTTGCACACGGGAGTTGCTAAGTGTCCGTGGGCACAAAGCCTTAAAGTGGAGTTCCGCCATTTTTTTTTTTTTTTTTTTTTTTTTTAAAAAAGTCAGCAGCTACAAATACTGCAGCTGCTGACTTTTAAAATAAGGACACTTACCTGCCCAGGGCGCCCTCGATGTTGGCACCCGAAGCCGATCTCTCTCTCTCGGGTGCTGCCGCCGCCATCTACCGTAAGGGAATCGGGAAGTGAAGCCTTGCGACTTCACTTCCTGGTTCCCTACTGCGCATGAGCGACTAGCGCTGCGCAATCCCACTGGTCCCTGCTGTCTTCTGGAACTTGTGTGTCTCCCAGAAGACAATGGGGGGGGGGGGGGCGGAGAAGGTGCCGGAAGTGGCGTAGATACCCGCGGGTGGCTCGGGTATATATATGCTCGGAAGTGGGAGCAAAATGCCTGTGTTAGACACCTTCCCCTCCCCCCCTGAAAGGTGCCAAATGTGACACCGGAGGGGGGGAGGATTGCGAAAAGCGGAAGTTCCATTTTTAGGTGGAACTCCGCTTTAGAGTTTGGTTCACACTCCTGCGACCCCAAAGTTGTGCAACTTTACATTGCGATTTGCTTTTGACTTGATGTGACTTCAATGCCACTTTAATGCGAATTTTGTTTTGCAACTTTCGCAAAGATAAGAGAAACAAATGACTTCCTTGCATCTATTTGTGTTTTTAACATTGCAGTCTATGGCACTCATGTCACAAAGAAGATGCAGAAAGGTAGTGCAAGAACTCATTTTTTTGTTGCTGCAACTTGAGTCGCAGCAATTAAGACAGCACCCGATAAAATTAATGTATTTTGACTTGTCATGTGGCTTTCTGTGCCACAGCAGTGTGAACCAGGGCTAAAACCTCTATCATGCTTTTACTGCCATTTTCTCCTTTTGGGGAGATTTCTTTTCATGATGCAGCAGGAAGAAAAGGGAAATCGTCCTAGCAGGGACACCGTGATAATAACCAACAGAGTTACATAGTTAGTCAGGTTGAAAAAAGACACAAGTCCATCTAGTTCAACCAAAAAAAAAAAAAAAAAATCATACAATCCTATATACACAATACTTCACCCAAAGTTGATCCAGAGGAAGGCGAAAAACCCCAGCAAAGAACGATCCAATTTGCTACAGCAGAGGAAATAATTCCCTCCTGATCCCCCGAGAGGCAATCAGATGTTCCCTGGATCAACTTTACCTATAAATGTTAGTACCCAGTTATATTATGTACATTAAGGAAAGAATCCAGGCCTTTTTCAAAGCAATCTACTGAGCTGGCCAGAACCACCTCTGGAGGGAGTCTATTCAACATTTTCACAGCTCTTACTGTGAAAAAGCCTTTCTGTATTTGGAGATGAAATATGTTTTTTCTCTAGATGTAAAGAGTGCCCCCTGTCCTTTGTGATGACCACTTAAGGACCGAGCCTCTTTCTGAGATTTGTTGTTTACAAGTTAAAAACAGGGTTTTTTTGCTAGAAAATGACTAAAAAACCCCAAACATTATACTTTTTTTTTTTTTCTAACACCCTAGAGAATAAAATGGCGGTTGTTGCAATACTTTCTGTCGCACCGTATTTGCGCAGCCGTCTTACAAGCACACTTTTTTTTGGAAAAAATACATTTTTGTATTAAAAAATAAGACAACGATAAAGTTAGATCAATTTTTTTTTTTTATATTGTGAAATGTAATGTTACTCCGAGTAAATTGATACCCAACATGTCATGCTTCAAAGTTGCGTCCGCTCGTTGAATGGCGACAAACTTTTTACCCTCAAAAATCTCCAAAATTCTACAGGTTGCATGTCTTGAGTTAGAGGAGGTCTAGGGCTAGAATTATTGCTCTCGCTCTACCAATCGCGGCGATACCTCACATGTGTGGTTTGAGCACCATTTTCATATGCGGGCGCTACTCACGTATACGTTCACTTCTGCACGCAAGCTCGGCGGGATGGGGTGCATTTAAAACATTTTTTTTCTTATTTATTTTACCTTTTATTTTTTATTTTTACACTGTTCTTTTAAAAAAACATGTGTCACTTTTATTCCTATTACAAGGAATGTAAACATCCCTTGTAATAGAAAAAAGCATGGCAGGACCTCCATTAAATATGAGATCTCAGATCTCATATTTACACTAAAATGCAATAAAAAAAAAATAAAAAATGGGCGGAAGTGACGTTTTGAAGTCGCTTCAGCCCTGCAATGGTATGGAGACGGGTGGGGGCCATCTTCCCCTCCCTCACTCGTCTCCATACACAGGAAGGACAAGGATCTGATCGCCTCCGCCGCTACCGAAGGCTCCGGTAAGCGGAGGAGGGCACCGGAGAGCGGCGGAGGGCCTCTCTCCTGCCGCTGATAAAAATGATCTTGCTGCGAATCCGCCGCAGAGACCACTATTATCGGAAACCAGACCGCCCGCCAAAGAAGAGGATACCAGGGTTATGGCAGCTAGCTGCTGCCATAACAAAGATATCCTTCTTCAAAGTTAGGACGTATATCGGCGTGCAGCGGTCCGGAAGTGGTTAAAGTGAATAACTCAACACCAAGTTCACTATATGGACCCCTTATGTATTAATACATGTTGATCATACCCCCCCTTAATCTCCTCTTGCCAAGAGAGAAATTCAGTTCCTCTAATCTTTCCTGGTAGCTGAGTTCCTCCATGCCTCTTATCAGTTTGGTTGCCTTTCTCTGCACTTTTCTTCATTTCCCCCGATATCCTTTTTGAGAACTGGTACCCAAAACTGCAGAGAACAGAGGTTCTCTCTATTATTAAAAAAAAAAAAAGGTTCCACTTTAATTTAAAGCATTATGTTACAACGAGCTTCAAACAGTGTAGGAGTACCGTGAGCCCAGCATGTGTGATGATGCACCCCAAAGGCCGTGTCATTGAGAGCCTGGACTGATAGAAAGTGAGTTCAATTCTGGCCATCATTCAACACTGATGACCTGCGAAGCTGAATGGGTAAAGCGCAGTGTTAATTTTGATGTGAAATTTCAATTTAGTTTTAGTCATAGTCTTTTGCCATTTTAGTCATCTGAATTGTTTTAGTTTTAGTCGTATTTTAGTTGACTAAAATAGTGTTCATTTCCTCTAAGAAATGAACACTGGTGAAGCAGGGGAAACTGCTGGAGCATGGAGAGGGTGAGAATTGCTTGCCCACTTAATTTTTAATACAGGAAGGGGGCTGTAATGAAGGGGAAAAAAAATAGAAATTGCTTTATATCTGCCAATGCAGTTTTTTTACACCTAATATACAGTTTTCTTTCTATTGAAAAGTTTTTGGTTAGAGATGCACCGAAACATAGCTGAAAATGGTGTTATTGGCATTTTGCCAAATAGAGAAAAGGGTGCCAATACTAGCACCAAAAATGCATGCAATTTTACCAGGATTTTACTGTGGTGTGTTTTTCATAGGTCATGTGACTCAAAAGCACATCAAAAACATAACATGGGTGCGTTTATTGATGCGTTTTCAGTGCATTTCAACTGGAAGGTGTGCTTTTTGGTGCAGATATTTTAATTGACCAAAACTGCAGCAAGCAAGATTTTTACACCACAACGGAAGCAGAAGGGACCAGTGTGAAAACATACATAGAATTTAAAGTGCTACTAAAGTCTTGTGGGTTATTTTTTTTTTTTTTTAATTTAAAAATAACAAACCTGTCATACTTACCACCTCTGTGCAGTGGTTTTGCACAGAGCAGCCCAGAGCCTCCTCTTCTTGGGTCCCTCGCCTGTTCTCCTGGCCTCTCCCTCCTGCCAAGTGCCCCCACAGCAAGCAGCTTGCTATGGGGCACCTGAGCTGAACCGCTGCTCTGTGTGTCCAATCAGACACGGAGCCGCGACGCACCGCCTCTCTCCTCAGTGCTGCCCATCAGTGCCACCTATCAGTGCCCATCAGTGCAGCCGCATCAGTGCACAACAATGAAGGAGAAAAATTACCTGTTTTCCAAATTTTATAACAAACTATGAAACAAATTTTTTTTTTTTTTTTTTTTTTATTTCAAAATTTTTGTGTTATATTTTTTGCTAAAAAACAAAAACAAAACAAAAACCAGCAGTGATTAAATACCACCAAAAGAAATCTCTATTTGTGTGAAAAAAATGATACAAATTTAATTTGCGTACAGTGTTGCATGACCGCACAATTGTCATTCAAAGTGCAACAGCGCTGAAAATTGGCCTGGGCAGGAAGGGGGTTTAAAGCGGAGGTCCGCCCACTATTCATTTAAATTCATGATATTAATTAAAAAGTCGAATATAATGCATATATATATATATATATATATATATATATATATATTGTATTTATGGCACCAAAACTTCCATTCGGTTCACCTGTTTTAGGATACATCAAATGATTTTTGCTTAGTTTTTTCAAGAGGGTTCTCAGCCAGGGAGATTTTCTGTTTGTCCTCTATCCATATATTTGTTGTTTGGTTGAGTCTGACTCTATGTGCCCACATGACCTTTGGCACACTAGGTCTGCCTCTCTTATCAGGCTCCTAATCATTATCTTGGTAACACTACCTGCCCCCTATGTCTCCATTATCACCAGTTCTACTGTTATAACCATTTGTTTGTGCTATATGGCCAGAGTATCCGAGATTCACTTTCAGCGTCAGTCCTTCCAGTAAGCAATCTGGTTTTAGTTCCTAAGTCTAGCCATACATGCATAGATTTCTCTTTCTATGTTCGCTTGGATGGAGGAATCTCCCCTGCTGGCTATTGTATTCCGTCAGCCACAGCACCCGCGGCTGCCTGAATACCCGAAAAGTGACTTCATATGGTAGGATAGGGTCAATGTTCGGCTGACCGTTTTCCACCCAGCTATTTCAGTTTTTCTATTGAAGGTGTCAAGCCAAGTGCCAACAGGACCAAAACTTGAGCCTTGTATGGCTAGCATTAGTATTTACCGATTTTGTTTCTTCATTCAGTCCAATAAACTTTCAACAGTATACTCCAACATCACTCTTATCAGAATCAATTTCAAGCTGACAGAGCATTTTTTTAAGTTTTTTTCTGACTGTGAAGCCTCTGCCCTTCAATGTGTTGTCCAGATTGGCCACAACATTCCTGCCAAGAAGCCAGCATTCTTTGTGGTTACTATCTGTATCTACAAAGATATTTCAGGCCAGGAAAATAAAGCCAATCATCAATTCTACTTCTTCCCATCCCTTCGGCAGGGCCTGATCATTTTAGCTGACATAATCAAGGGGGGGTGTTTTTAAAGAGTGGTATACAGAAAGGTCTGCTATTTTTTACTTTTCATCATTCCTCAGAACAAGTTCCACGGAATTTATATAAAGATACATTGAATTATGGGATGTTGTAAAAGCAATGAACTGTAAAATTGCATGCAGAAAATTGTGTGTAGCGGTTGGGAAATTGGGATATTTTATTTATTTATTACAGGTGTTTATAAAGCTCCGAAAATGTATGCAGAGCTTTACATACAGTATCTCACAAAAGTGAGTACACCCCTCACATTTTTGTAAATATTTTATTATATCTTTTCATGTGACAACGCTGAAGAAATGACACTTTGCTACAATGTAAAGTAGTGAGTGTACAGCTTGTATAACAGTGTAAATTTGCTGTCCCCTCAAAATAACTCAGCACACAGCCATTAATGTCTAAACCACTGGCAGCAAAAGTGAGTACACCTCTAAGCGAAAATGTCCAAATTGGGCCCAAAGTGTCAATATTTTGTGTGGCCACAATTATTTTCCAGCACTGCCTTAACCCTCTTGGGCATGGAGTTCACCAGAGCTTCACAGGTTGTCACTGGAGTCCTCTTCTACTCCTCCTTCATGACGACATCACGGAGCTGGTGGATGTACCTTGCGCTCCTCCACCTTCTATTTGAGGATGCCCCACAGATGCCCAATAGGGTTTAGATCTGGAGACATGCTTGGCCAGTTCATCACCTTTACCCTCAGCTTCCTTAGCAAGGCAGTGGTCATCTTGGAGGTGTGTTTGGGGCCGTTCTTATGTTGGAATACTGCCCTGCGGGCCAGTCTCCGAAGGGAGGGGATCATACTCTGCCTCAGTATGTCACAGTACAAATTGGCATTCATGGTTCACTCAATGAACTGTAGCTCCCCAGTGGCGGCAGCACTCATGCAGCCACCGAGCATGACACTCCCACCACCATGCTTGACTGTAGGCAAGACACACTTGTCTTTGTACTCCTCACCTGGTTGCCACCACACATGCTTGACACCATCTGAACCGAATAAGTTTATCTTGGTCTCATCAAACCACAGGACATGGTTCCAGTAATCCATGTCCTTAGTCTGCTTGTCTTCAGCAAACTGTTTGCAGGCTTTCTTGTGCATCATCTTTAGAAGAGGCTTCCTTCTGGGACGACAGCCATGCAGACCCATTTGATGCAGTTTGCAGTGTATGGTCTGAGCACTGACAGGCTGACCCCCCCACCCCTTCAACCTCTGCAGCAATGCTGGCAGCACTCATATGTCTATTTCCCAAAGATAACCTCTGGATATGACTGAGCACTTGCACTCAGCTTTTTTGGTCGACCATGGCGAGGCCTGTTCTGAGTGGAACCTGTCCTGTTAAACCGCTGTATGGTCTTGGCCACCATGCTGGGGCTCAGTTTCAGGGTCTTGGCAATCTTCTTATAGCCTAGGCCATTTTTAAATAGAGCTACAATTCTTATTTTCAGATCCTTAGAGAGTTCTTTGTCATGAGGTGCCATGTTGAACTTCCAGTGACCAGTATGAGAGAGTGAGAGCGATAATACCAAATTTAACACACCTGCTCCCCATTCACACCTGAGACCTTGTAACACTAACGAGTCATATAACATCGGGGAGGGAAAATGGCTAACTGGGCCCAATGTGGACATTTTCACTTAGGGGTGTACTCACTTTTGTTGCCAGCGGTTTAGACATTACTGGCTGTGTGTTGAGTTATTTTGAGGGGAAAGCAAATTTACACTGTTATACAAGCTGTACACTTACTACTTTACATTGTAGCAAAGTGTCATTTCTTCAGTGTTGTCACATGAAAAGGTATAATAAAATATTTACAGAAATGTGAGGGGTGTACTTACTTTTGTGAGATACTGTGTGTGTATATATATATATATGTGTGTGTATGTATGTATGTATGTATGTATATTATATTAGTGTGTACATACATATTACATTCACATCAGTCCTTGCCCTCGAAGAGCCTACAATGTAAGGTCACTAACTCACATTTAACTCACATTTATTCATACACATATTTTTGTAAAGTTGTGTATTTATCTTCAGAAAGTAAAAGCAGAAATGTTCTCTCTCACTCAACAATAACTATTTCTAAAGCCAAACTCTGGGAAATTTTTTTTTCTCCATGCAGTGGATCTATGATCCACTGCATGGGTTAACTAACTGCTCATTTTGTCTAGGGGTGAACACGGCGCCTATACTCGCCTAATCCTTCGATCCTCTGACATACGGCGCTCCCCCACATCCCCCCACAGCAGTGAACTGTTCCTGGCATCTTCACATCCAGAGCTTGTCTATGGGCGTGATGACGTCAGGAAAGGTCCACCACACAAGACCACTGGACCGTGGGGGGGGGGGGGGAGTAGCCGAAGGGACTGGTCTTGCACTGGGAGGTTTGAAGGATTAGATAACTATATCTTGGCTCTGCAAACCTCTAGACCAGGGGTCTCCAAACTATGGCCCACCAGTTCAGAAACCACAATTCCCATCATGCCTAGTCATGTCTGTGAGTGTCAGTTTTACAATGCTTTATGGGACGTGTAGTTCCCCAACAGCTGGAGGGCCGTAGTTTGAAGAACCCTGCTCTAGACCAAAGCAAGCAGTTAACCTATGCAGTGCGGCCACAGCCCCACTGCATGGTAAAAAAAATGTGCCCATATGGCTTTAATTAACCTTTTTATTTTAAATATTTCTTCAGTCGCTTCTTGCTTTCTGGCCTAGGCCAAAATGAGGCTGTACCTTCCAGGAGTCTTCATTTAACCTATTTTCTCATCTAAGCATGTCCTCCTGCTGCCATTTTTGAGCTAAGGGCATATAGAATCCAGGAAGTAAATGCTGTATGAATCGTTTGCCCTTACTCAACATGGTTGTGGCTAGAAATACTGGGGGTGTTTTTTAGGCTCCATGCACACTAGCGTTTTTTTAAAGCTAAAAGAAGCTGGTAAAACGCTGGCTTTAAAGTGGTAGTAAGCCCGCTGCCTTTTTTTTTTTTTTCTCATTATGAGATACTTACCTTAGAACGAGGTGCCGGTATCTCACCCGGTCCACGCCGAGGGAGCTGACATTTCCCCTCGGCGTGTCTTCCGGGTATCGTGGCTCCGGCGCTGTGAGTGACCGGAGCCGCAATGTCGTCACTCCCGCGCATGCGCGCAGGAGACTTCTTTCCGGCAAGGTCTGGCGCCTGCTGAGAATCCCCTGTGCGCACTGCTGCAGTCAGCGGCTCATTGCGAGGAGAATATCTCCTAAACCGTACAGGTTTAGGAGATCTTTTTTTTACCTACAGGTAAGCCTTATTATAGGCTTACCTGTAGGTAAAAGTTTAAAAAATAAGTATACAACCGCTTTAAAAATGCTGGCAATAGCTTTTTGTATTAGCATTTTAGGAGCGGTTTAGGAACGTTAGCGTTTTATTAGCATTTTTGCAGTGAAAGGGGGAAAAAAAGCTCAACAAAACGATATTAGTAGCGTTTAGGAGCATTTCTGCTGGAAAAAACACCCCAAGAAACTCTACAAAAACAATTATTTTTTTTTCTGCTTCTAGACGCTGAAGCTCAAAAAACGCTAATATGGGGGGGTTTCATACGCATGGAGGAAGCGGGGTGCTAGCTGCGCTACAAGTGAGACCTTGAGGAGACTAACCTGACTAGATCCTTGCAACTAGTAGCCCACTCTGCTCAACCAGCCTCCGCTGGTTCAACCAGAGGACTCGGGACCCGGTCTTCCATCTATACATTAATTTTGAAATTATGGTGGAGCTTTCTGGTTAAAACCAGTTTTTCAGCTATACTTCAAATTTGGAGTTATGGTGAAGGCCTTATATAGAGCCTGATTTGTTTGTTTTCTTGTCGTTTTTTTGTTTGTTTTTTTTCCCTTTTTTTTTGCTGCACTAGTAAAAATATAGTACAGTAAATATGTGATTTGCGCCCTAGCTATACTGTTATGCAGCGCTTTTTTTTTTTTTTTTAAGTCATAGGGACATGGTATATCTATTTATAGGATTGTGAATACAAGGTCTCTCCCATTTTTTTTTCTCTTTCTCCTGCCATCCATCTGGCCCTAGGTCTATCAGGGACACATGGATGAGATTGAGGGCTCTATGATGTGGGGTACTGAGTTGTTTGGATTATTAATTTTTATATGTATTTGTTGTTATTATAGTGAGGTTGTTCTTGCCCCGGGGTCTTAATTTGGGGCATCCTGTGTGTGTTTTCACTTCTCACCCGTAGGAACACCAGCCAGATCTTATATGCTTTTCATAAATCTAGGGTAGACATTATACTTTTCCAAGAGACCCATTTTAGAGCAGACTGTATTCCTACATATTCCCATAGATACTACTCTAAGTGGTTTCATAGCACTATGTCCTCTTCTAAGGCTAGGGGTGTCTCCATCACTATTCATAAGCGTTTGCCAATACACTCTCTGGAGCATGTGGCCGATATCTATTCCTTAAATTTTGGATGTGGAACAAACTGTATACGATTGCTAATTTCTATATCCCGAATCGTGATCAAACCACGGCAGTGTCTCGATTCCTCCATCTTCTAGCAGACTTTGAGGGAGGCACTATTCTTGTGGGAGGGGATTTTAACCTAGTACTAGAGTTTAAATTACCGTAGATACTTCATCACAGCAATCTAACATTTCTTATAGTCGTCTCAGGGCTCTTAGAAATCAACTGTTCGTTCATCGATTGCTTGACCTTTGGCGGACCTTATACCCTAAAAATCACAATTATACATATTTCTCCCTGGTCCATCACTCATATAGCAGCTTGAATTATTTCTTTACGGGACCTCGGGTATTGGAATAGAATCCATGTTTTGATATTGGGTCCTTTATTTGGTCCCATCACTCACCTCTTTTTTTGGCAATACATCCTCCACAGACCTTGCGTCTCCATTGGTCTTGGCGTTTAAATGAAACTCTCATGTCAGATCCACTTTGCGACCAGGCAATTGTGGCAGCAATTACATTTTTTTATCTCAGATCATGAGCGTGACAAAACTTCTTTACCACTACAATGGGAAGCTCTTAAGGCTGTGGTACGAGGGCTGTTCTTCCAACATGGTGCCTGCCTTAAAAATAAAAAGATTTGCGGCAATTCAAAACACTCTGTCTAGGCTTTGCTCTTTGGAAACTTTGCATAAAGCCTCTCTGTCCCCAGAGCTGTTGGTTGATATATCTTAAACAAGGTCATCTCTATTACAGCTTTTGGAGGTCTCTCATAGTACTTATCAACATAGAGCCCCTAGGTAGATACCGGTATGGAGACAAGTGTGGGCGATTGTTGGCCCAGTCTTTACATCCCCGTTACTCTCAAACTTTCATACCTAGTATCAAGTTGTCAACAGGGGAAATTACTTCAAACCTGCTTTCCCTCCAAAAGGCTTTCTGTGACTATTTTTCAGTTTTGTATAACCTCCTTCCATCATTATCTTCTAAAGATTCAGGGTCTTTTATCCATCGTATCCAGGATTATATACAGGAAAATGCCCTTCCAACAATAGATGACAACATGAGGGATTCCCTGGATGCTCCTTTTTCATATAAGGAATTACTGGACGCAATTGTTATTACATCGTTGGGTAAAAGTCCCAGTCCCAAAGGCTTCACCTCAAAATTCTACAAAACATATAAGGAGTATTTAATCCCATTTCCGCTTTCAGTGTTTAACTGCATTTCTGCCACTAACCTATTTCCTACCCAGACACTGGAGGCTTACATCACTTTACTTCCCAAACCAGACAAGGATGTATTGCTTTACTCCAGCTATCGCCCTATATCCTTAATTGGGGTAGATGTAAAAATCTATGCCAAACTGATTGCCACATGTCTCCAACCCCTTCTCCCTACTCTGGTACATACAGACCAGGTTAAGATGAATATACACCACTCCAGGCAGTAATCCCATTATTACACCTCCCTTGCTGATGAAAGCACAGGTACTGGCTCTGCAAGTAACATCAAAGAAGCTATGATTAAGCACCCATTGGTGCTGTGAAACGCGTTAGTTATTTTGCTCCTGTACCTCTGTGACTATATGGATTTTATTGGACTTTAATAAAGGTGTTGCATCGGAGTGCGGCCCTCCAGCTTTCTCTTGTTTTTTGATGATACAGACCAGGTTTTGTTTGTTCAGGGGAGAGAAGCGCGTCACAATACGCTCAAGTCCTTATTGTTAATGGGATATGCCCAAACAGCAAAAATACCAGCAAGCCTTCTTCCTGACGCAGAGAAGGCCTTTGATCGTTTAGCTGGCTTTTCCTTGAACAAATACTGATGCAAATAGGGCTAGGGCCTGTTATGCTGTGTAAAATCCTTGCACTTTATTCCAATTCTAGTGCAAAAATACGGGTTAATGGATCCCTGACTTCTGGTTTATCCATTCATAATTGAACCTGTCAGGGATGTCCAGTGTCTCCCCTCCTGTTTTACCCTAGTAATGGAACATTTAGTAACGGCTCTGAGAAAAAACCCTTCAATTACGGGAGTGCCAATAGACAGGAAGGAGGTGAAACTTGCGGTATTTGCTGATGATTTGTTACCAATCCATATGTGTCTATATACCTTCTATTTTGTTGGAGTTCCAGCGTTTTGAAGCTTTGAGTAATTTTAATGTGAATCCTCAATCTAAATCAGAAATCCTTAATGTGTCCCTTTTACCACACCAGATTAGAAAGCATTTTGCAACACAAATTTTACCACACCAAGTCCAGGTCCTTAAGAACAATTTTCCATTTAAACTTTGCTCTACTGGGCTTAAATATTTGGGCGTCAGAATTCCTTCTGACTTGACACATTTATATCGGGGAAAATTATTACCCTCTTATGCAGTGTACATTACTAGATCTTAAAAAGTATGACCGTGCTCTATATTTGTGGTTTGAGAGGATTAATATCTTATGGACAAAGTACCCATTTTCTTTATCTTTTCCAAACAATACCTATTGTGGTTCCCCACTCCTTTTTTTTGTGTCACTTTGCAATCTGCTTTTGAAAGGTTTTTTTGGGGTAGTAAAAAACTTAGATTACATAGAACAATTTTGTCCCTTCCTAAAGAAAAAGAAGGTGTAGGTGCATCGGTCCTTTATTACCATGCCGCAGCAGTTTTAACCAGGTTGGTGAACTGGTTTCACCACTCCCATTCCAAGCAATGGGTTCTTATAGAGCATTTGACTGCTTCATAGGATCTTCAGTCACTTCCTTGGATAGATTCATCTTTCCGTGGTCCACCCACCTTTTTACAGTTTCTTACATCTCCTCTATTGAGAATTTGTGACAGATTGCAATCTCAATTGGGTCTCTCCTCCAAAGTGGGTCCGATGGCTCCCTTCTTTGGCAATCCACTGTTCCCTCCTGTGGTGGTACGGACACGCTTTTTGTCCTGGAATAAAGAGTCACATCACCGATTATCCCAAATCTTCTGTCAGGGAAATCTCCTGTATTGTCAAATTTAATCTCAATACAGCAACATTCAATCAGATACTGGATGGAATATCAGCAACTATCATCATTTCTTTCCTTGTTTCCTTCAACAGATTTAATTACTAAGGAACCAAATACCTTTTGAATCTCTTCTACTGCAAGATTCTATACCTGACCATGTTTTTTCGGTGGTAGATGAGCTTCTTCTTATTAAACTTCATCCAGACTTTCCAGAATATACAACTAAATGGGCATTAGATTTGAACATTCAAATTACATCAGAGGAGTGGGCAAAATCGTTTACCTTTTACCCACTGCTTGTCATTGGCAACCAAGCCTCATGAGACAAACTTTTAAGCTTTTCACTCTTTGGTAATGGTGCCAGACGCTGGTACACCTGGTATACTCAGATGATATGAGTATACATATATACATATACTCTGATCTTCTCAGGCATTGGTTGAAAGCAGCAATATCGGTTATATCACGCCATTGCTAACGGCACATGCTCCCCCTCTGGTTGAGTGGGTTGCAGAGATGGATTATAATGAGAGGATGGAGTTCCTTCTGGCACGTGAACTGGATACATATGAACAATGTCATCAAACATGGCTCTCTTGGAAGTTGTTTAGACAGTCATCTGAAATGCGAACTCTCCTTACTGGACAATTGTAGGACCAAGATGTGGTCTAAGGTTGTGTTGTGTGAAGTATAAACCCCAGTGTTTTAAAACAATGAAAAATAGCTGGTTGTCCACCCCGGGCAGCCTTCGAGATATTTCCCCCCCCCCCCCCC
Source organism: Lithobates septentrionalis (assembly GCA_037952835.1). Lineage (NCBI taxonomy): Eukaryota > Metazoa > Chordata > Amphibia > Anura > Ranidae > Lithobates > Lithobates septentrionalis. The sequence goes on along the minus strand of JBBDGP010001229.1, from coordinate 331,898 downwards.
TTTTTTTTTTTTTTTGTTGTGTTTTGTAATTTATTATGATTTCTATTCCCTTTTATGGAGTTGATGAGTAATGCTAAAGACTAATATGTCTCAGACTATAACTTTTTGCTGGTAATAGGAGGCAGTGACGTGTTTATCTTTTTTTCCAAGCCCAACAAATAGTATTGTTTAGTACACTATTTTTAGGTATAGATATGTATTTGTAGTGGTCTGCCCTCTTTACCAGAATTGGTACTAGTCCCTATTATGTATGTGTAATGGTTCCTGGGGGATAATTATATGTCCTATATAATGTACATTTTTATAATGCAGTATTTTTGTACTCACCTGTGAATACTCCTTTATTATTATTATTATTATTATTATTTTTTTGTCTGTTCTTTCTAATTTCCCTTTTTCTCTTTCTTTATGTGTATACCATTTTTGTAACACAATTTTGTATGGTAAAAAGTTTTCAATAAATTTAGATTGAATCAAAAAACACTAATAGCCTAAAGTTGTGTGCATGGACACATAGGATAACACTATTTAGCTTCTAGGTGCAGAAAAACAAATGCGAATAACCGCTTCTAGGAGCTTAAAAAAACGCTAGTGTGCATGGAGCCTTAAAGTGACTTCTTGACAAACTAAAGCATGGAGACATGGATGGATGAGTGAGTTTGCTTTTGAATATTAAAAATTAATTAAATGGTGTATTTGGTTTGTGGTGCTCAGATACAGTTACGCTCCTCCTTGAAGCTTAAAAATCAAAGTTCCTTTTTTCTTTCCCTCCTCCATCATGTTGGTTGCAATAAAACAACTTTTATCACTAAAATAAACCTTAAAAACAAACTTTCCCATGCAAAGAATTGACTCTCCTGTTTCCCACACTTCAGATCTCTACAGAAGGGCCGAGAAACTGCTGACTGAAGATGCTTCAAAACCAAAATATCCAGGAGTGCTGAATTCCTGATCCCCTGCTATGCACTGTTGTTGCTCCTGCCAGCCCATTCCATTACAGGACTCAGCTGACAACACTCTGCTGCACTGAAATCCTGAGCAGTGCTATCAACCCCACCCAATTTTCCTTATGGAAGCCAGAGGGAGGGGGCAGGGCTGTCTTAATGCATGGGCACCCCTGGACACTGCCCAGGTGTCCCAGATGCATGGGGGCCCCATGATAATCTTGCATTACATAATACTTGCCAACTGTCCTGGATTTTTCGGGGACAGTAACACATTTTACTAAGCTGTCCCTGGATGACGGTGTCCTGGGCAGCATCCCAAAACCTGTACTGCACCCTCCTGATGTCAGGATTGTGCCCTCCTGACCCCCCGTATACTGTGCATTTCTGCCTCTCCTCCTGTACTGTGCCCTTTGTGTTGATCAGTCTTTTTGATTTATGGCATGTTTTCTTATTGTTTACAATCAATAAAAGCACTAATAAATATATGTTTAATTCTATCAACTATTTATACTTTAATTCTTGAGAGCAGGTGCATTAATTAGGGCAGGCTGATAGTGGCCCCAGAGCCTTAGTTTGCCCATGGGCCCCTGATGCTATTAAGATGGCCCCGGGAAGGGGGGTTAATATGTAGTCCAGGAGAAGAGAACTGGGCAGGTCTGACAATGCTGCTTGGGATTTTAGTGCAACAGAGGTACTGTGCTGTGAGCTCAAACAGGAAATCAGCAACACACTGGATTTCTGGCATGATAAACAAGTATTTTTCTGTACTTGCATTATTGTTTAAGGACAAAACATGTGAATACTGTATGTTGTGTATTGCAGAGACACATGGAGACTATTAATATATATATATATATATATATATATATATATATATATATATATATATATATATATATATATAATCTGGAAGGAAATTCTGTCCCACCTGGCTGTTTCTTTAGGTATCTTGTAGTCTGAGAGGTTCTCCCGCCTAGAGAGTTTGTAGGGTCATCTGGGAACCACAGAGGCAGGTGGTTATATTGTACCGAATTTGGCATCTTTTAAACTTCATTCTTGGAAGGAAAGTCCACCACGTGGTTGGTGGTCCCCAGGCCCTTGATCCCAAGTTTGGATGTTTATTTTTCACATGAAGTGGGGTTGGAGACCTGTGAAACGCGTTGTGACATATCGTTCCACTCCCCCAACCAGTTTTTTGTTTTTTTTCACATCAAAGAGTAAAGTTGTACTAGGGATGGTGTGATTAATACCAATATGCTGTGAAACGTGTGGAGAAATTCTCTGTATTGCATAGTTGTAGATTAACTGTGTATATTTGTAAAACAAAAACATTGTTAGGCTTACGCCATACATTTTAATGATTTTATAATGAATGGATGACTTTTAACAGTACAACTTGTGTTTTGCACTATGTAGGTGCTTTTAAAGTCCAATATATGTAGGATTGTATTTTGGCCATCAGTAAGGCAGACCATAGATTATGCAATTTTACTTTCCTTCCACCATGGGTGGTAGGAAAGAAAATCTGCTTAATTTCCCCCATCAACAATGACTGTGTTAATGTGGGAATCCAGCTATTTTCTTTCCTACCACCCATGGTTACCCATGGAATCCCTCCCGCACCACTATTGTGGGCTGCTGGCTGTGAGTAAGAGCAAAACGATTAGTGTTGCCAGCTATAGCTGATGGCCCCAATCGTTTGGGAAAAACCCAAATGGCTGGTTATACACAAGTTGATCGACTTAGATTTGTGTAACCTTGGTGCCCATACATGGATTGAAATTCGGCCAGTCCCTGCTCAACCTGCCAAATTTTGATCCATGTACAGCCGACTCAAGTTTAGGGATGATGGTGCCTACCCAAGCGCTCCTGGCAATATGTATACAGGTATGTGCAAGGTAACTTAGTGATTGGCCTACTTTACTCTCTGAGTTAGTTGTTATCTTGTGGAATCTTATGTAGTAATAGTTTTTAAAGGCATATTCCACCTTTCACAAAAAATGTAAAAATGCACCAACATTGATTAAAAAAAATGTATTAATTTTATGCATCGTAATGGGTCCAGTGCACAGGCTCCTGCAGACTAATCCTCCACGATTGTATCCCTCCATGATAGTAACCCACTTCTATCAGTCTATACCACCTGGCTAATCGGCCTCTTCATTTCCTATTTCTCAGCTTCCTGCACATGCCACAGACACAGTGGACAATGAGAGACATCCTGTCTTGAAATCCATGAAGGATAGTTCCACAGACCGTGGCTCAACCTTAAAAACTGGTTGCCTGTATACATAATTATATTGTTCTTTGCATCTTTGTTTATAATGTTATTGTTATGTGGACATCTCTGTTATATCCTAATTGCATTGAGATGACTTGGTTACCCTCTGAGACTGCAGCCTTGGGCGAGAGTTGCCTTAATTTGTAATTTTCCGTAATTTGTTAATCTTTTTTCCGTCTATCTACTGAAAAGCTTTAAAAATAAAGAATTTATTTAGAAAAATGCAATTATTTTAATCCATGAGCACCCTTTAGCCCCGTGGAGTGAATTCCTTTAACATAAATCCAAACATGGTGTTAAAGAAATTCCTGTTTGTCATTGATCTGGATATCGGGTAAATCATCCCCTTAGAAGACAACCTAAGCAAATGACAAAGTTCAGCCTCATAGATACACATGTGCCTGGTCTACTGAGAAAACACAAGTTCCTAGGTTTATTACTATCTGTAGCAGATAGGGTAGTATCTGTTTCTGAATTCTGGTTTCACTCTAGTTTTTTTTTTTTTTTTTTTTTTCCGTGTTTATGTCAGTCTGTTTACCTGGTTGAAATGCACTGCTGAACATTTTTGCAATGGAAATACATATCTGAAACATCGCCACATGGTATGTTGATGTGAATTGGCTAGTGCCCAAAAAATTACCAAAATATTGGGACGCCTGCCTTTACACGCACATGAACTTTAATGGCATCCCAGTCTTATGCCCCGTACACACGGTCGGATTTTCCGATGGAAAATGTCCGATCGGAGCGTGTTGTCAGAAATTCCGACCGTGTGTAGGCTCCATCGGACATTTTCCATCGGATTTTCCGACACACAAAGTTTGAGAGCAGGATATAAAATTTTCCGACAACAAAATCCGTTGTCGGAAATTCCGATCATGTGTACACAAATCCGACAGACAAAGTGCCACGCATGCTCAGAATAAATAAAGAGATGAAAGCTATTGGCCACTGCCCCGTTTATAGTCCCGACGTACGTGTTTTACGTCACTGCGTTCAGAACGATTGGATTTTCCGACAACTTTGTGTGACCGTGTGTATGCAAGACAAGTTTGAGCCAACATCCGTCGGAAAAAATCCTAGGATTTTGTTGTCGGAATGTCCGAACAAAGTCCGACCGTGTGTACGGGGCATTAGTCTGTAGGGTTCAATATTGAGTTGGCCCACCCTTTGCAGCTATAACAGCTTCAACTCTTCTGGGAAGGCTCTCCACAAGGTTTAGGAGTGTGTCTATGGGAATGTTTGACCATTCTTCCAAAAGTGCATTTGTGAGGTCAGGCACTGATGTTGGACGGGAAGGCCTGGCTTGCAGTCTCCGCTCTTATTCATCCCAAAGGTGTTCTATCGGGTGGAGGTCAGGACTCTGTGCAGGCCAGTCAAGTTCCTCCACCCCAAACTCACTCATCCATGTCTTTATGGACCTTGTTTGTGCACTGGTGCACAGTCATGTTGGAACAGGAAGGGACCATCCCCAAACTGTTCCCACAAAGTTGGGAGCATGAAATTGTCTAAAATGTCTTGGTATGCTGATGCCTTGAGTTCCCTTCACTGGAACTAAGGGGCCAAGCCCAACCCCTGAAAAACAACCCCACACTATAATCCCCCCTCCATCAGATGATTTGGACCAGTGCACAAAGCAAGGTCCATAAAGACATGGATGAGCGAGTTTGGGGTGGAGGAACTTGACTGGCCTGCACCTCAACCCGACAGAACACCTTTGGGATGAATTAGAGCGGAGACTGTGAGCCAGGCCTTCTCGTCCAACATCGGTGCCTGACCTCACAAATGCGCTTCTGGTAGAATGGTCAAACATTCCCATAGACGCACTCCTAAACCTTGTGGACGGCCTTCCCAGAAGAATTGAAGCTGTTACCCTCCAGACTAAGACTGGGATACCATTAAAGTTCATGTGCTTGTAAAGGCAAGGGTCCCAATACTTTTGGTAATATAGTGTATGTACAAGGCACCCTCTATCCTGCATTCTCTATATTCAGTGGTGTAATTATAGCCATAAAAACGTATGCAACTGCTATGGAGCCTAACATTAAGATAAAGGACCCAGTTGGGGGAGGCTGATGGGGCAAATTTAAAATAATTCTGGGATAAAAAAAAAAAAACCATAGTTGCCTAGATGGCTGCAGCACCAATCCCAGCTTCAGCTGTCCCCTGCCGCCTCTAAGCCTGAGAGCTTAACGATCAAACACCGCTGATTGCTCAGCTCTTGGTCTTCAGCCTGCGGAGAGCTGGTGACTGTCAGTCACGGGCTCTCTGCTCTGTCCATCCAGCGCTCACTGGAGGGTCAGGATATGGAGGGGGTGGAAGCAGCGGGCTCAGGTTCTCAGCGGCTTGCTGAAAGGCAGAGCCATCTGTGGGTCCAGGCTTCTGAGCGGATCCTGACCATATGGTTTTCAGCCTGAACTGGGTGTGAAAATGGGACACAGGAGTGCAGAGCTAAGGAGAAGTATAGCCAAAAAAGCTTTACTATATCTGTTATTTTTACTTTTCCACAGATTTTATAATGTGTTGTTAGGGGTTGCGGTTTGACATAGACCCCCCTGTGTTGTCTCCAGCCAAGAAGACACATAGGAAGAGTCTTCATGATCATCGCTGGTCACAGATTTTCCTCTTTTTTTTTTTTTCTTTCTTTCTGTGCAGCAGGCATTTGATTAGCTACTGTAAAGGGTTCTGGGTGTCTTAGAGGTACAGCGCACTCCCCTTCTCCAGATATATTACCCTCCAGAGATTCTGCTGCAACCCCCTCAACACTTGAAGTGGTTATTATTTATTTATTTTAGTTTTATTATTTATAGTTAGTTAGTATCACATTTATAGTGAGTTGTGTGATGGTTCCCATGTGTGCATTACAATTCACATGTCAAGGTGTTTTTCAGAGGTTGGTATAACAGTGACTGGCAAGCATTTAGGAGGGCAATTTCACTACTCATCAATGTATTTTTTTTTTTTTTTTTTCCAATTTCAAGGGAGATTTTATATTAAAATACAGCACATCAACTGCAAGCTAAGTGTTCTACCTGTCAAACTTTGCAGGCTGAGTTAAAATTGCCATGGCATGTGTACAGCTCTGTCTGGTTTTAATGTTATAATACAGCTGGGCAGGTCAGTGTGCATTAGGCATAAATAACCACAGCTCAGCTACCTATTTTTACCAAACCACCCCTACCGCCCATGTGAAGGAGCCCAAACACATTGCCAATCATATGTTAGTACAACACAAAGATATGAAGCCAGCCTAAAGCTTGCCATAGATGGATAGAATGTTGAGCGAACATTCTTAGGAAGGCTCCTTTCACACTGGTGTGCTTTTCCAGGGCGCCAAAAGTACATGAAAACTATTCCCTATGAAATCATATGTAACTGATCACACTGCAGGTGCACTGCCCTAAGGGCCTTTTCACAGTGGGGCGGGGGCGGCATCGCCGGTAAAGCGCCGCTATTGTAAGTGGTACTTTACCGTCGGTATTCGGCCGCTAGCAGGGCGGTTTTACCCCCTGCTAGCGGCCGAGAAAGCTTTAAAAACCACCGAAAAGCGCCTCTGCAGAGTCGCTTTGCCGGCGGTTTAGCCGCGCTTTCCCATTGATTTCAATGGGCAGGAGCGTTGAAGGAGCAGTATAGACTCCGCTCCTTCACCTGTCCGAAGATGCTGCTAGCAGGACTTTTTTTTACCGTCCTGATAGCGCACCGCTCCAGTGTGAAAGCCCTCGGGGCTTTCAGACTGGAGAGACAGCAGCGGATGTTTCGGGTCGGTTTGCAGGCGCTATTATTAGCGCAATAGCGCCTGCAAACCACCCCAGTGTGAAAGGGCCCTTAGGTGCAGTTTTTCAAAAGGGCACCTTCCATTATAAGTCAATGGGGATGTATCAAAAGCTCATAGTGCGAAAGGACCCTTATGCTGCACAAAAGCACATCACTGTAAAAGGGGCCGAAAAGTCCTAGGAAAATTCGTACAAAAATTCTCAGAACATTTGACTGTTCATAGAAAAGCAACAGCAGAGAAGAGATCAAGATGTCCATGGACTCTGTTTTTTGTTTTTTTTCCCATTAACTTTTTTTATATAGTATCTGTGCTGTCTGAGTTCGAAAAATTTGGTTTGCTTTTAACATTTTTCTATTCAAACAAAAACCACATTCATTGTTAGAAATTCATTCTAGAAAAAAATTTCTATCCTGCTTCTTCAAATTTTTTTGTCACTGCAATCAAAAACATTGATTTGACACCACTAATGATTACAAAAACAAATGGACTTTTTTAGAATATTCTTTTCTTAAAGTGGAGTTTCACCCAAAAGTGCACTCCTTGCCCCCTTACATGCCACATTTGGCATGTAATTTTTTTTGGGGGGGGGGAGTGGGTGACTACGCCTAGGCGACTTCTTCTCTCCCCCTAGGCGGCCCCTCCCTCTCGACAATCTTCTGGGACACTTCACAGGTCCCAGAAGATTGCCTGTCCACTCGGAGAGCGCAGTGCGCACCCGGCTGTGAAGCCGCAAGCTGTCATGGCTGGGTGCCCACAGTTTCAATGGAGGCGCCTCGGAGAGAAGAGGGAGAGGAGCGAGGCTCCCTGCGGCCACATCGATGGACCGTGGGACAGGGAAGTGTCTGTTTGTTAAAAGTCAGGAGCTACACTTTTTTTGTAGCTGCTGACTTTTAAACAACAAAAAAAGCCTGGAACTCCGTTTCAATCATTTTTGTTCACAATTCTGTCCATCTATGGCCAGCTTAAATTCCTATTATAGTGCCTTGCAAGGGTGTATATACCCCTTGAAATTTTCCACATTTTTTCAAGTTATAACCAAGAACTTAAATGTATTTTATTGGGATTTTATGTGATAGACCAACACAAAGTGGCACATAATTGTGAAGTGGAAGAAAAATGATAAATGGTTTTCCAAATTTTTTACAAATAAATATGTGAAAGGTGTGGCATGCATTTGTATTCAGCCTCCCTGAGTCAATACTTTGTAGAACCACCTTTTGCTGCAATTACAGCAGCAAGTCTTTTTGGGGATGTCTCTATCAACTTTGCACATCTAGAGTGAATTTTTTGCCCATTTTTCTTTGCAAAATAGCTCAAGCTCTGTCAGATTGGATTGAGAGCATCTGAACAGCAACTTCCGAGTCTTGCACAGATTCTCAATTGGATTTAGGTCTGGACTTTGACTGGGACATTCTAACACATGAATATGCTTTGATCTAAAGCAGGGGTCTCAAACTCAAATTGCCTGAGGGCCACATGACAATTTTCATATCCCATGGGGGGCCGCATGCAAACTTTTAAAACTTCAAAAGCAATGAACTATACCAGCAATACTATACTATACTATACCCAGCACTGGTGTCAGCAAACGCATTATTAACCCCCAGCACTGGTGTCAGCAAACGCATTATTAACCCCCAGCACTGGTGTCAGCAAACGCATTATTAACCCCCAGCACTGGTGTCAGCAAACGCATTATACCCAGTACTGGTGTCAACAAAGGCATTATTAACCCCCAGCATTACCCCTCCCACACTGCACAAATAGCCACACACTGCACAAATAGCCACACACTGCACAAATAGCCACACACTGCACAAATAGCCCCACACTCCATAAAATACCCCCCACACTCCATAAAATACCCCCCACACTCCATAATTACCCCCACACTGCACAATCACCCTCCACACTGCATAAAATACCCCCCACACTGCACAAATTTCTACCCCAGTCACCCCACTAAGGACTTTGCCTCAGTGTGATGGCTCACTCACCTCTCCTGGCAGTCAGGATCATCTGCCTCCAGAGTCCTCTCCTCCTGGCTTCCATACAGGCCTAGTGACAGGGGACCCAGAGAACACAATCTCCCGCCCTGAGGTGGCAGCAGGACCCTGGTTTCTGGCTCTGGTCGATCGTCAATGCCTAGGTGGGCGGATCGATGAGCGGATCCCTCCTCCGCTCCATTCTCAGCTCTGTTCTCTCTCTGGGCTGCAGCAGTGTGCAGCGGAGAGGACAGAAGAGATGGAGAGGTAAAGCTCTTTGGCGCCTCCCCCTCTGCGGTGCCTGGGTGCAGTTCAAAAAGACATCCTGGATAGAGGTCGACCGATATGGATTTTTCTCTGGCCGATGCCAATATTTAGAAATCGGGGCGGCCGATGGCCGATATATGATGACGATTTTTGTGGCCGATATTTTAGGCCGATTTGAAAAAAAAAAAACCTCACCCACTCCACTCCTCCCTGCTTGCTCCTGTCACTCTACCACACACTTGATGTCCTCAGTACAGATGGCACGGGTTGGCTGTGGCAGGTGGCACTGGTTGGCTTAGGCAGGTGGCACTGGCAGGTGGCACTGTCTGTCACTGGCAGGTGGCACTGGCAGGTGGCACGTTGCACTGTTTGGAGGGTGCACTGATTGGCACTGACAGATGGCACTGGCAGGTGGCACTGATTGGCAATGGCACTGGCAGGTGGCACTTATTGGCAGTGGCACTGGAAGATGGCACTGGCAGGCATTGGCAAGTGGCACTGGTTTGGAACTGGCAGGTGGCACTATTGGCACTGGCAGGTGGCACTGATTGGCGTGGCACTGGCAGGTGGCACTGAGTGGCATGGCACTGGCAGGTGGTGGCAGGTGGCACTGGCAAGCACTGGTTGGCACTGGCAGGTGGCACTGATTGGCATGGCACTGGCAGGTGGCGGAAGGTGGCACTGGCAGGTGGCTTTGATTGGCAGGGGCACTGTTTGGTGGTGGCACTGGCAGGCACTGGTTGGCGGTGGCACTGATTGGCCGTGGCAGGTGGCACTGGTTGGAGGTGGCAGGTGGAAATGGCAGACTGGTTGGCACTGGCAGGTGGCACTGATTGGCAGTGGCACTGGCAGCTGGCACTGACAGATGGCACTGACAGATGGCACTGATTGGCACAGGCAGGTGCCACTGGCAGGTTTCACACTGAGCGGAGTGTAACCGTGTGTGAAACTGACAAGGAGCTGTCCACACTCAGCGCTTGATGCTTGTGTGAAGCTGACACGTAGCACAGAGGAGAGAGACAGAGGGATCTGTCAGAATTGAGGTTGATGTCGGGGTGGGCGGGACCCGGCCGAGGTGGGCGGGACCAGCAGCTGTCAAACACCAGCCAATGATTGGGCTGCTTAAGAAAAGGGGCGGGCCACATACACGTAGCTGCCCGCCCAGATCCCATTGGCTGGTGTTTGATATTAAATGTGATTGGTGTCCCTTGCGCTGGTCAGGTGTGAAAATAACTAGGTGAGTGACAAGGTGTCACAAGATGAACATTTAAGGTGACCGATAATATTGCAGCGAAATTGAGGTGTTTACACACAACACTTAATAGAAATGTAAGATAAGAAGATTTCGCGCAATATTAGATAAAATAAAGTGAATGAGAAAACGTATATAATAACTGTGTCTCATAAATGTGCAAATCACATAATAAAGTGAATTGTGGCAATGGAGATGTAGATGGTAAGCTAGTGGCTGCTAAGGGATGCGAATCTCAATAGTGTAGCATCTAGCTAGGAACATTATCCATAAACAGTATATGTAACATAAATGTGCAAATCGCATATAAAGTGCACAGTGTGAATGGTGCTACTAGTAGTGAGCTAGTTACTGCCAGGGATGTTGATCACTATGCCTGACGTCTAGCTGGGTGTATTAGCCATAAATAGTCGAGTGAAAAGAAAACAAATCACAACAAGATCATAAAGAAAAATACACATAAAGTTGAATCTGAAAATAAATATAGAAGATATAAATAGCATGTGCAATTCTGCAATATTGGTGTAAGTATATTAAAACTATCACACTTAAAACATCATTCAGTGTTCATAAAGTGTGCAAAGCCGGATGTCAAATCAAAAGCACTCTATGGGGCATGAGTGATGCTGCTGGAAGTTGATGGGTTAATTGGGAGAGTCTATGAATGGATGCCGCTTCCCTGTTCGACAGGAGGTGTATGAGGTAGATGGAGTAAAAATCCTATTTATTCAATCCTCTACTGGTCTCTTAGGACCCTCACCTTCATGCTGTGGTAAAACGGCATTCAGCAATGTAGTATAGGTAGTTCTGATAGCTGTCACCGAAGTCTCTGCTTTCTCTGTGTTAAGACTTTAAACCATCTCTCCCTGTATCTCCGGACCGGCTCAAACCAACATGGCAGCCGCAAGCCATATGCTCAAACCTGTAGGCAAAAAAGGCTTGAAGGTGAGGGTCCTAAGAGACCAGTAGAGGATTGAATAAATAGGATTTTTACTCCATCTACCTCATACACCTCCTGTCGAACAGGGAAGCGGCATCCATTCATAGACTCTCCCAATTAACCCATCAACTTCCAGCAGCATCACTCATGCCCCATAGAGTGCTTTTGATTTGACATCCGGCTTTGCACACTTTATGAACACTGAATGATGTTTTAAGTGTGATAGTTTTAATATACTTACACCAATATTGCAGAATTGCACATGCTATTTATATCTTCTATATTTATTTTCAGATTCAACTTTATGTGTATTTTTCTTTATGATCTTGTTGTGATTTGTTTTCTTTTCACTCGACTATTTATGGCTAATACACCCAGCTAGACGTCAGGCATAGTGATCAACATCCCTGGCAGTAACTAGCTCACTACTAGTAGCACCATTCACACTGTGCACTTTATATGCGATTTGCACATTTATGTTACATATACTGTTTATGGATAATGTTCCTAGCTAGATGCTACACTATTGAGATTCGCATCCCTTAGCAGCCACTAGCTTACCATCTACATCTCCATTGCCACAATTCACTTTATTATGTGATTTGCACATTTATGAGACACAGTTATTATATACGTTTTCTCATTCACTTTATTTTATCTGGTGTTTGATATTAGCCGGGTCCCGCCCACCCCGGCCGGGTCCCGCCCACCCCCGACATCAACCTCAAATCTGACAGATCCCTCTGTCTCTCTCCTCCTGTTACATGTCAGTTTCACACAAGCATCAAGCGCTGAGTGTGGAGAAGGGAGGAAGAGCAGCAGCCAGTGCTATATATCGGCCTAATGGCCAAATATCGGTCGACCTCTAGTCCTGGATCGGCCCTGCCTGCGGGCCATTTTTAACCGGTCCGCGGGCCGCAAATGGCCCGCGGGCCGGTACTTTGAGACCCCTGATCTAAAGTATTCCATTGTAGCTCTGGCTGTATGTTTAGGGCCATTGTCCTGCTGGAAGGTGAACCCCTGCCCCAGTCAAGTCTTTTGCAGACTCTAACAGGTTTTCTTCTAAGATTGCCCTGTATTTGGCTCTATCCATCTTCCCATCAACTCTGACCAGCTTTCCTGTCCCTGCTGAAGAACAGCATCCCCCAACATGATGCTGCCACCACCATGTTTCACGGTGGGGACGGTGTGTTCAGGGTTGATGTGCAGTGTTAGTTTTCCACCACACATGGCCAAATAGTTCAATTTTGGTCTCATCTGACCAGAGCATCTTCAACATGTTTGCTGTGTTCCCCACGTGGCTTCTTGTTCTCGCCAACTGCAAACGGGACTTCTTATGGCTTTTTTTCAACAATGGCTTTCTTCTTGCCACACTTCCATAAAGGCTTGATTTGTGAAGTGCAGAACTAATAGTTGTCCTGTGGACAGATTCTCCCGCCAGTGTGGATCTCCGCAGCACCTCCAGAGTCACCATGGGCCTCTTTGCTGCTTCTCTGATTAATGCCTGTCAGTTTAGGTGAACGGCCATGTCTTGGTAGGTTTGCAGTTGTGCTATACTCTTTCTATTTTCAGATGATGGATTGAACAGTGCTCCGTGAGATGTTCAAAGCTTGGGATATTTTTTTATAACTTAATCCTGCTTTAAACTTTTCCACAACTTTATCCCTGACCTGCCTGGTGTGTTCCTTGGCCTTCATGATGCTGTTTGTTCACTAAGGTTCTCCGACAAACCTTTGAGGCCGGGTTCACACTGGTACGACACGACAGTTGTATGACTGTGATTCGACTTTGCCCTGCCACTTAAAGTTTGACATCCATCTGACTTCAATTAACTGAATCTGACTTTGATCCTGACAATACCAGGCACTTTGTGTCTGGTATTACTCTTTAGGGGAAACTCCACGGCAAAGAGAAAAAAAAGGCATGGGGTTCCCCCTCCAAGAGCATACCAGGCCCTTTGGTCTGTTATGGATTTTATGGGTCCCCCCCCCCCCCCCCAAAATCCATACCAGACCCTTATCCGAGCACGCAGCCTGGCAGGTCAACAAAAGGGTTGGGGATGAGCGAGCGACCCCCCCCCCCTCCAACATGGGGGGGGTGCTTTGGGGCAGGGTGCGTCCTGCACCTCCCACCCCAAAGCACCTTGTCCCCGTGTTGATGAGGACAAGGGCCTCTTCCAGACAACCCTGGCAGGTGGTTGTCGTGGGTCTGCGGGCGGGGGGCTTATCAGAGTCTGGAAGACCCCTTTAACAAGGGGGTCCCCAGATCCAAGCCCCCCACCCTGTGTGAATGAAAATGGGGTACATTGTACCCCTACCCATTCACCCAAAAAAAAGTGTGTCAAGAATGAAAACACTACAGAGGCTTTTAAAGTAATTTAATTATTAAGGCAGCTCTGGCCTCTCTTCTGATGTCTTCTTCCCCTCTCCAGTTCTTCTCCCTCCTCCACTGATATCTTCTTGTGTCGGACAAGTTAAGACGGCTCTCATAGGTAAACATTGATTTCCATACATCATGCGACATGAGCGCCCTATGTCGGAGCGTTTGTCGTATAAGTATGAACCCGGTCTGAGGGCTTCACAGAACAGCTGTATTTATACTAAGATGAAATTGCACACAGGTGGACTATTTACTAATTAGGTGACTTCTGAAGGCAATTGGTTCCACTAGATTTTAGTTAGGGGTATCTGAGTAAAGGGGGCTGAATACAAATACTCGCCACACTTTTCATATATTTATTTGTTAAAAAATGTTGAAAACTATTTATCATTTTCCTTCCACTTCACAAATATGTGCCACTTTGTGTTGGTCTATCACATAAAATCCCAATAAAATAAATGTATGTTTTTGGTTGTAACATGACAAAATGTGGAAAACTTCAAGGGGTATTAATACTTTTTTTTCAGTGCACTGTATCTGTCAAAAACATGTTTAGCATGGGTACTCATATTTGTCCAGACAGACACTTTATAAACATGCAAATATCATTTACTTTTTTCATGTTGTGGGAGTCGCAGCAATTTTAGAACATTTTGAGGCAAAGGTTTTTCATCTGTAAAGCCACGTATATGAAGAAAATTAGATTTCACGTTCGTTCATGAAATAGATAGTCGTCCTCCTTTTTTTTTTTCGTTACATGTGAATGTATAATATTCCTTCATTTTTGGGGAAATTAGAAAAACCTTTTGTTCTCAGAGTGCCAGCTATGTTATGCTTTGTTGCGCAAATGGCATTGGGCATGAATCAAAAACAGGCAATAATTTATTGGATAACAAAGACTCTCTTTACAACAGATTTTCTCTTATCTTTGCCAAGAATCCTCATATTATTCAACATTAATCTGAGAACAGAGATGTTCTTGTAGCGATACAAGCAGAGCAAAAAAAAAGTATTTTGTGTTTTAAGGAACAAGAATTTATTTTATGTTCTCGCCACATTCTTTTTTGTAAGGGTTGAACCAACAATTAGGAAATGGGAAATGGCAGTTAGGAAAAAAAAGTCTTATATCACTCAGTAGCTAATAAAACTTTTAAGTGACTACCCGCTTGTTGCATAGGATTTTTAAGGCCCACAGAAGGGGATAGCAGTGAAATGAATAGCTGCAATGTCTCAAGTCTAAATGTAGGCAGATAGAAAAACCCCTTCTTTAATATTGTTAAGTATCTATTTAAAAATACTTCAATGTATAAATAGTATCACAGAGTGTCTTTGTAATAGCCTCCCGTAAACCCCTACACATCAACATTCACGCTGGGAGAGGGAGGGGCAGCATCATACACCAATCACTGTATTGCACAGTGCTGTGAATGGAACAAATGGAGCTTGGTTATTGGAGGAGAGAACACAGGGATGACCTCTTCAGTGAGCTAATGTTCCTTCACTATCCATTTATAGCCATGACCAATTTATATTGCTTTGACTGCATTGGAGGAAAGCAAATAGTCAGGAACTTGCAAAGCATTCATATTAGAAAGCTGGCTGAGTAGAAATACATTTTTCTTTGGCACACAAGTCAGTTAAACACACTGTGTATCAGATAACGTACACTTACACCACGAGTACAGAATTTGTTTTGCTATTGTATTACTGTAATGGGACCCAGTTTATGTCAGTTTAAAGTGGATTTTCACTTTCTGCTCCATTTGCTCCGTCTGCCCTGGTGTGTTCGTTTCTATGCCCAAATACGAAGGGTGCAGGCGCTTTAATTATTATTTTTTTCTTATTTATTTATTTCTTATTTCTACTGTTTGTTTTTACTGTCCCTTAAAAAATGTTTTAGCACTTTTATTCCTGTTACAAGGAATGTAAACATCCCTTGTAATATAAATAAGGGGTGGCAGATCCTCTTCATGGAGAGATCTGGGGTCTATAAAGCAAAAGATCAAAAACAAATTGTTTACTTCAGCCCTAGACCGGAAGTGACACCATGAAGTCACTCCGGTCCTCCTAGATCATAAAGGGTATCAGAGATGATCCGGTCTCTGTTCACCTGTGACCAGTTGTGTGAACTATTGGATTGTTTCCCGGGCTCGCCAGTAAGAACGGTAAGCCAGAGAAACACTGGCGGGAGGGGGGGGCAACCCCTCCTGCTTATAAAGCGATCCAGTGGCTAATTAGCCGCTCAAACCTCTTTTATAAGAAAGAGAATCGCTGGCTATAAAAAAATAACAGGGTTTATGGCTGATAGCTTCTGCCATAACCCTGGTAAACCACTTGCAAGCCGCAAAGTGTATTTATACAATGCTGTGAAAAGTAATTGCCCCCTTTCTGATTTATTTATTTTTTTGCATCATTGTCGCACTTAAATGACCCAGATCATCAAACAAATTTTATTATTACACAAAGATAACCCGAGTAAATACAAAATGCAGTTTTTAAATGATGGTTTCATTTATTAAGACAAAAAAGCTGTCCAAACCTGCCTGGCTTTATGTGAAAAAGTAACCCCCCAAACCTAATAACTGGTTGCGCCACCCTTTTGCGGCAACAACTGCAATCAAGCGTTTGTGATAACTGGCAATGAGTCTTTCACATTGCTGTGGAGCAATTTTGGCCCACTCTTCTTTGCAGATTTGTTTTAATTCAGCCACATTGGAGGGTTTTCTAGCATAAATGACCTATGTAAGGTCATGGTACAGCATCTCAATTTGATTTAAGTCCAGGCTTTGACTAGGTCACTCCAAAACCTAAATTTTGCTTTGTTGAACCATTTGGAGGTGGACTTGCAGTTTTGTTTCAGATCATTGTCCTGCTGGATAACCCAAGTGCACTTGAGCTTGAGGTCACGAACTGATGGCCAGACATTCTCCTTTAGGATTTTTCTGATAGAGCTCAGAATTTATGGTTCCATCAATTATGGTAAGTCGTGCAGGTCCTGAAGCTGCAAAGCTGCCCTAGACCATCATGCTACCACCACCATGTCTGACTGTTGGTATGATGTTCTTGTTATGAAAAATGCTGTATTAGTTTTATGCAGATGTAACAAGATGCACACCTTCCAAAAAGTTTAATTTTTGTCTCATCAGTCCACAGAATATTTGCCTAAAAGTCTTGGGGATAATCAAGATGTTTTTTGGTAAATGTGAGATGAGCCTTTGTGTTCTTTTTGGTCAGCAGTGGCTTTGCCCTTGGAACTCTCTCATGGCTGATGTGTGGCTTTTTGTGATCTGTTAGCGTGCTTCACTGTGTTAGACAACTTCTATTTATGTGATTTCTTGATTCAACAGGTCTGGCAAGTGATATTTAATTTAGCTTTCCAAAAAAATTGTGGTTAATCACAGTTCATTCATGAATCAGCATTGGAGGGGGCAATTACTTTTTCACATAGGGCCAGGCAGGTTTGAACAGCTTTTTTCCCTTAATAAATGAAATAATAATTTAAAAACTGCATCTTGGATTTACTCGGGTTATCTTTGTGTAATATAAAAATTAGTTTGATGAGCTGAATCATTTGTGTGAGAAATATGCAAAAAAATAAAAAAAATCAGGAAGGGGGCAAATACTTTTTCACAGCACTGTATGTATTGCGAATGGCAAGTGGGTAAATCCGTCTCATCGTTTCTAAGCAGCGTGGTCAGATAGGTTTACCCCATGTTTGACAATATTCCTTGGAAGGGGATGGATTTGCGTTTGACAGCTCTGGTCTCTGGCAGCAGGGGTCACTCCAGAGACCAGCGCTTTCATTTACAAAATCAGATCACAAAGTTGGCAGCGCTGTGTGTTTATCAGCAGTTGTGCACATAGACTGTATACTACACATGGATGACACAGTGCTCTGGGAGCGTTCAGTTTTATAAACAAGCAATCGGCAATGTCAGGCTGGGGTGTACACGGCACCGGTGCTGTAATGCCCTGTGATTTATCGTCCAGGCTGTGGATGTGTACAAACAGCCCTGATGGACACACAAAAGGCTAAAACTTTTAGTGCTTGTTCATTTATAACGGTAAAGATCATTCAGAGTTCTGGCTCTGTGTTATGTATCTGCGGCTGTTTGTACTCTTACAAGGCAGATACATTACACAGAGCCAAAGCTCGGAGTGATCTTTTATTAGAATAAATGAACAAGCCGTTCTCCATGTTCATTCCTAATAGTCACTGATCACTTAGCTTAGAGGGGGTGGGGCTCTGTGCTGCCTGTACCTCCCTCCCACAGGAATGCCCATAATTTGGGTTTCAAAAGGGGGTGTAGCTTTAGAAAACATATAGAGGCAGTTTTAAGGGACAAAGTTGACATCGATCAGAAAGGGACCAAGGTCTACAGTATATGCATATGGTCACCTGCGGAGCAATACATTTAAAAGAAATTTAAAAATTTATGATACCCTGTTTCCCGAAAATAAGACCTAGCATGATTGTCGGTGATGGCTGCAATATAAGCCCTACCCCTCAAATAAGACCTAGTTAAAGTCCTTGTAGGTCTTATTTTCAGGGTAGGGCTTATTTTCGGGGCAACCGGGTAGGGCTTATTTGGGGGGTAGGGCTTATATTGCAGCCATCACCAACAATCACGCTAGGTCTTATTTTTGGGGAAACAGGGTAGTTCTTTAAGTTTCCTAACAAATTGTTCCCTGCTGCAGCAATTTGAGGCTTCTAAAATAAGCTTCACAGTTCTACCAGAACTTTAACACTGCCAGGAGTGTCAGATCCTCCGACTTCCTGGTTGCCAGCAGCACTACACCCACCCTCCCTGGCCCTGCAGCGTTTCTGGTGCAGATACAAAAATATCCTAAGTTCGACATTGATTGCTGCTGTCATTGTTAACGATGCATACCTACCCTAGGGCCAAGCTACCTAAAATTGGGAGGATCAAATATTGCTAGAAGTGTAGAAGATTTTCAGAATTGTGGTGCTGTTACCTTTACTTGAGAGTCTCTAATTGCAGCAACAGGCAGCCTTTCAGTAAGTACATCTACACATTGATAGCCTATCAGTATTTAGCTGTCAGGGTAAAACATGATAACCTGGGTCTCCTTAAAGTTATACTAAACAATATCCTTACTCCCCAAAAATAATTCATACGCGTCCACTATTTAAGGGCTCTGTAATCTATTTTTCATTAAAGCGGAGTTCCACCCAAAAGTGGAACTTCCGCTCATTTGTTTCCTCTCCCCCTCTGGTGCCACAATTGGCACCTTTTTTGGGAGGAGGGGGAAAAGGATACCTGTCTTTCACAGGTATCCTGTTCCCACTTCCGTAAGTCCGGGCCGCGACCCGTGACATGACCCCAGGGCTCCCTCCTCCCCCTCTCCCTCTCGCCGGGCCAGTAGGAGAGAGGAGCGGGGCCTCGCGCATGTGCAGTAGGGTTCCCGGCGTGAAGCCTTAAGGCTACACTGCCATGTTCCCTTACCTGCAATGGCGGCAGCAGCACCTGACAGCTGATGGAAACATCAGCTGCGGTGCCGACATCGCGAGACTCCAGGACAGGTAAGTGTCCTATTGTTGAAAGCCAGCAGCTGTAGTGTGTTTAGCTGCTGGCTTTTATTTTTTGGGTGGAACATCGCTTGAAATTGTTTCTTATTATATTTTTTCCCTACTTGTACTGTCCTCTGTGAGCTCCTGGACCTTTCTTTTTTCCCCATCACTTCTTGTTGTTTGGAGTGAGCAGTACACGTTAGTTGCAGTAATGTGCGCTGCTCTATGTACACTACAGATCCCATGGTCTATAGTCCATCTTAGGGGTGAGCAAGAGAGGGCGGGTATGTTCAGACATACAGTGGGACCATGGAGAATAAATGTAGCCACCGTCTAACAGGAAGTCAGAAAACAGCAGCAAGAAAAAAAGGAATTTTGAAGGAGCTTGAGAGCAAAAGAAGGACCTTTTGTGTTAGGAATACATATTTCAGTTGAATTTATTTTTTTTATTATTACATCAAAGTTTAGGTTTTTCTTTTTAAATCTTTTTATTTAAAGTTTTGGGGAGCATTACAGAGATCTCCCTCGCAGGGAGTAACACCTGTACAGACGCCACGTCCATACAGGTTATAAGAAAGAGCATAAAACTAAAAGAAAAGGGGGAAAACGACAGAAACCCGTGTGTGTGTGTGTGTGTGTGTGTGTGTGTGTGTGTGTGTGTGTGGCTCATGCTGCGACCTTAGTGAAATCAAAGAAAGGTATTTTACTGCACCCGGTTGGAGGCCCTGACAGAGCATTCAGTCCTGAGGATGTCTTCCAGGTCCAATTAGGAAAGCGTTTAGTGTCACTAATAGTGAAAGTGAAATTGGTGTCATACACCTGGCTGTAATGTGTAAATATCAGAACTGGATGGATAGAAGCTTTAGCAGGTTAAACAGCTCCCATGTATGTGTTTTATCTGTGTATTTAATGGTTTGCCTGGAGTACAGATTTAAAGCGTTATTTGAATCTTGATTTGCTTTGTTTTATTTCTTCCAAATGTGCAGTAATTCCAGTCTGAAACCCTGCCCTCTGTGCAGGTACTTCCTGTAACACAGACCGATCACTGCTGCGTTCTCTTTTTGTGCAGGGTAACTGGTCTGGTATCTGCCCCTTCCTTTAGTTTTCTGCAGGCAGTTTGTGGTAGGTGGGCCTGTTGGTCCTTTCCACAACTCAGCTCTCTGCACAGGATTTGTTTGACAAAATGATGATGTAACTGCTACTTTTAAAAGTTCTAACTAGTAATAAAAGTAATATTTTTATTACCAGTTACCAGTAAAACTTTGAATATAAAGGCCTCATGCACACTGGATATTATAAAAACACCAGTAGCTGTAGCTGCAGAATGCCGCAATAAAAATGTGAATTGTGCTGCGTTTTGCAGCATTTTTGCATTAGCATTTTTTAGCAAAACTATACTATCTAAAAGCTTGAGGCTTGAAAATGCTCATAAATGCCGGATAGCCGCATTTTGTCACATTTTTCAGCATTTTTACATCTGAAAAACTCATCTTCATATGCAGTAGTTCTGGATTTTTTTTTCCAGCCTGAAAACGCTCCTGCCAAAAAGCCCAGTGTGCATGAGACCTAGTAACTGGTTTTCAAAAGGCATCAGATGATTTGATCTTCGTATGGAAGGGTCCAGCCCATGTATTGGATTCATTTTTTGCTGATCTCAATACCAATCATCTGAGTTTGGAGTTCACCCATACTTCAGATCCGATCAGCATTGATTATTTGGATTTGACTTTGGTGGGATGTGTGGATAGTGGCATGGTCTCTCAAAAACCTACATACAGGAAACAATGTGCAAGTAACTCACTCCTGCTGGCATCGAGTTGCCACCCAGCCCAGAAGGTATGGGCATTGCCAGCAGGTGAGTTCATTAGAGCAAGGAGAAATTGTTCCTCTCATGAGGATTTTGCTAAAGAATGTAACATTGTTTCCAGTAGATTGAG
Organism: Lithobates septentrionalis; assembly: GCA_037952835.1. Lineage (NCBI taxonomy): Eukaryota > Metazoa > Chordata > Amphibia > Anura > Ranidae > Lithobates > Lithobates septentrionalis. The sequence continues at coordinate 310,602 of JBBDGP010001229.1, read as the reverse complement.
AGAATGGGGATATAGCAGACACTTGATAGATAGGCAAGAATAACAGAAATGGAAGGCACGCACACCTAGTGCATTACCAGAGATAATTTTAATAAGACTTTTTTGTATAAAAGTGGGTACTCACAAAATGCAACTGACAAAAGACCATAAACACAGTGCATGGACATGCATAGAACATGGGGTACAGCTAATGTGTTTTGGGGGCGCACCCCCTTCCTCAGAGCTAGGCTAGTCTCGTACACCATGGGCAGGCGCGGAAAAAGAAGAAAAAAACATGAATATAAAAAAATATATATATATATATATATATATATATATATATATATATATATATATATATATATATATATATTTGCACTAATGTAAAAACGACAGAATCCATATCAAAATCTATATCCACAACAAAAAACTCTTTCATAAATACACAAATAATAATTCATTCAAATCCATAAATTTATTTATTTTTAAATTTTTATTTAATTTTTATTAATTATTTTTTTATTAGTTTACTATTTCCTAGTGGTCCAGTTTTTTGTCAGAGAATTTTTTGTTATTTTTTTTTATTTCCTAATTAAATTTTTGAAAAATAATATTTTTTACATTTTCTTTGTATTTTTTCTTCCATCTATCTTTGCCCATTCATGTCCATGGGGACACTGTTGTACTGCTCCCGCCCCATGATGTCACTTGTTGTCATCAGGCGTCTTCCTGAGTTTCCAGGAAGTGGATTCCCCCTGGCACTGAGCTGGTTCCCTGGGGTCTGGTAAGGGGCTGCGTGACATCGGGTGTTCACTGATCGGTCTACTACACTGGGGATGATCCTGCTGGCGTCTGTTAGGGTTTTTCCCCCGTTCCTGGCAATTCCGAAGCTTCCAGTCGGGTGATCCTAGTGTGTGGTTTTTGGCCATCTCTGAGTGCCCAAACCCCCCCCCCCCCCCGCAGCTACTTCAGGCATGTAGAGGTGAGACATGGATGGACCCATTTCCCTTTTTTGCTTATGTGTTCCTACACCTGTGCAATATTTCATGGATTTGAATGAATTATCATTATTTATTCATGATGGAGTTTTTATATATGTGTGTGTGTGTGTGTGTTTGTGTATGTATATATATATGTGTATATATATATATATATATATATATATATATATATATATATATACACATATAAATTATACATTTTTCTTTTCCGCCCCTTTTGAGGGAGTGGCTCTTTTTGACACACAATTTTCAATTCCACCATTCCCTATACAGTATAAAGCACTTGCCCACGGTGTATGAGACTAGCCTAGCTCTGAGTAAGGGGGTGCGCCCCTGAAACACGTTAGCTGTACCCCGTGTTCTGTGCATGTCCATGCACTGTGTTTATGGCCTTTTGCCAGTTGCATTTTGTGAGTATCCACTGACATACAAAAATGTCCTATTATTAAATTATCTGTGGTAATGCACTAGGTGTGCGCGCCTTCTATTTCTGTTTTTCTTGTAGTTCCTTTCAGATTGCCCCATCTGAGGAAGGCAGCATCCACCTAGTTTTGGGATACGATATATACCTTTCACACCATCATTTTATCTGACATCTGTTACTCCACACCTTGGAAGACCTATCAGCGCTGGAAGTGACGACAGTGTTTTTGTATCTCTATAGCTAGAGGCAGAAGGTTGGCAGAAAATGGAGATCGTGGTGATCTGATTGGGAACTCCTCTGCCACCAGTAAGAGGACACAGTCCTGTGGGAGGGGAAGTGTTCACTTTGTGACCAATTATTCACAACAATATAACCAGATTGTCTCTATTATTAAACATTGCCACCCTGTCTTATATGCAGACAAAACTCTGCATGATATTTTAAGACAGGGATGCAATTTTTCTAGTAAGAAAGCTCCTACTTTAGGTACTATGCTTTCCCCCTCTTTATTTCGTTCCACTCCCCCTTCCATTGCATGATTAGGGACAGTGGGCTCCTATCTCTGTGGTTATAACACCTGTAAACAGTGTAAAAGACACAGAAAAAGCAAGTCTGTTTTTTATTTTTTAACAAGTACAACATATCCAGTTAAAAGTTTTATAAAGTGTATTTCAAAGATGATTGTTTATCTGATTGTAGTACTTGTAGAGTACATTATGTGCAATGCACTATTCGCAACCTACGTATTAGAATATCAGAACACTACAATGACACTCTTAATAGCAATGCAAAAAATATTTCAAATGTGTCTAAACACTTTAGAACAGTTCATGGTGGTAATCCGGAGTCTTTTTATTTTCTGTTGGGGGGATACACACCATACTCTACTTCAGCGGGAGGTGTGGTGGATACACAGATTGAATTCTCGATCCCCTAGAGCAGTGATGGCGAACCTTGGCACCCCAGATGTTTTAGAACTACATTTTCCATGATGTTCAACTACACTGCATGAGCATCATGGGAAATGTAGTTCTAAAACATCTGGGGTGCCAAGGTTTGCCATTACTGCCCTAGTGGAATGAACAGTAGAATGGATGTGAATTTGTTTTTAAAATAATACAATTTGAATCCACAATGTGTTAGGTTTTCCCTAGAGTTTTCAGTCTGTTTCCATTTTCCCTCCCCTCTTTCTCTGGTTCTGCCAACTTCACATGATTTCAATGGTTAATTGATTTTAAATTTGATTGTACCCCCCCCTCCCTTTTTTTTTTTTTTTTGTTGGAGGAATGGATATCTTTTCTATATAAACTTCATTTTATTGTAAACCTGTATGCTATGAGGAAGGCTCCAGCCAAAGCAAAGCATGTTAGCACTTTAGATGTTGCACTGCTGTTGGTGCTCAATAAAGATTTACAAGAAGCAATCGAGTTGCTGGCATTTCTTGCTATTTTGATGTTTATGGTACACGAGAAGCCTGAGCACCATTATTCAGCTCGTCATTCTACAATCATGCGGTAGAGCTTGGGTGAGTTTTAGTCGACATTAGGTGCACACAGACTGGCATTATATCCTTTGTGGTGATCAAGGAATATGTTTAAATTAAACATTTTGTACCTTGATTGCAGCTTTAACCGACAAACTCAAACCTTCTGGATGGAGTTTTATATACTGTAGAGTAAAAAAACTCAATACTTTCTGATATTCTGTGTATTTGGCTTTGCAGGCTGAAAATTCAGAATAGCAGAAAATAAGCTACACATGTATTTAAGCAAACAAATAGGTGACATGCTTTGTTCTGCTTGGTAAACCCCATTTCATGCTTCCTTGTTCCCTTTGCTTTCACATCCACAAAGCGTTTATTCATGGCTAGATTCTCTGAAGTAGGATCTTGTGTACTTTCCAGAGCTCATTAACAGACCAACACGCGACTCTCCGTTTTACTTTGATTCTTTTGTGTAAAACCTAAAATGAACCATTTTAAGCAAAAACTTTCTTAAGTGTTATTTTTTTGTCTAAACTGATCAGAGAACATAGGTTTTTTTATGCATTGTCTAATGACTTCAGCCCCTGACCAGAGCACTTTTTGCAATATGGCACTGCGCCGCTTTAACTGACAATTGTGCGGTCGTGCGATGTTGCACCCAAACAAAATTTTGTCCTTTTTTTCCCACAAATAGAGCTTTCTTTTGGTGGTATTTGATCACCTCTGCGGTTTTTATTTTTTGCGCTATAAACAAAAAAAGAGCGATAATTTTGAAAAAAAGCAGTATATTTTACTTTTTGATATAATAAATATCCCCAAAAAATATATAAAAAACAAGTTTCTTTCTCAGTTTAGGCCAATATATATTCTTCTTCATATTTTTGGTAAAAAAAAATCGCAATAAGCGTATATCGATTGGTTTGCGCAAAAGTTAGAGCGTCTACAAAATAGGGGACCGATTTATGGCATTTTTAGTATATATTTTTTTTAGTAGTAATGGTAGAGATCTGCGATTTTTATCGTGACTGCGACATTATGGCGGACACATCGGACACTTTTGACTCTATTTTTGGACCATTGTCATTTATACAGCGATCAGTGCTATAAAAATGCACTGATTACTGTGTAAATGACACTGGCAGGGAAGGGGTTAAGTGTGTCCTTAAGGGAGCAGGCCCGTCGCGACAGGACAGGCAAAACAAGCAATTGCTTGGGTCCCCCGAGCTGGCCTGGGGCCCCAGCCGTGCCGCCGCTTCCTATAAGCTGCAGCCTGTAGCGTGGCCGAGCTCCTCTTCCTTCCTCCTGCAGTCTGCATGGTACAGGACTCAGGAGATTCAGTTTCCTGTTCCCGGCCTGACTGACAGGAAGTACACACACTGAGTGCTCACATCCTTTCAGTCCGGCCGGGAACAGGAAACTGAATCTCCTCCCGTGCGGTACGTGGTAGGGAGGGGGGTAAAAAGAACACCGGGGGGGGGAGTAGTAAGGGGGGCTTTGCGTGTGTGCGGGGGGGTTGGGGGGGCCTCCATGTCCATTTTGCTTGGGGCCCCCAAATTCCTTCAAATGTGCCTGCTAGGGAGTGATTCTAACTGGGGGGATGGACTCACAACAACATGACAGAGATCACTGCTCCCATTGACAGGGCGCAGTAAATATCTGTCATGTTGCTAGGCAGAACAGGGAAATGCCTTGTTTACATCTCCCTGTTCTGCCGCTCTGTGACACGATCGCGGGCCCCAGGCGGACATAAAATCCGCGGGACCCGCGGTCACGGAGTACACGGCGGGCAAGGGCGCTCCGCCGACAATGCTGCGGTTTAAAAGGGGACGTACCTGTACGCTCCTCCTTTTGCCCAGCCGTGCCATTGTGCCGACGTACATAGTCGTGCGCTGGTCGGCAAGGGGTTAAACAAATATCTCCCTGTTTATGAAAAATAGTATTGTGTAAAATAATCAGTAATCTTCAGCATGCATCAATCAGATCGAAACCTGTTCTAAATGTATAGGTGTGATTAGTAGCTTTAGGGAAAAAAAATAGAAAAAAAAAAATAGAAAATTACTTAGAACCCCCAAACATTATACATTTTTTTAACACCCTAGATAATAAAATGGCGGTCGTTGCAATACTTTCTGTCACACTGTATATGCGCAGCACTTTTTTGGGAAAAAATACACTTTTTTTGAATTAAAAAATAAGACAACAGTAAAGTTAGCCCATTTTTTTTTATATTGTGAAAGATAATGTTACGCCGAGTAAATTGATACCCAACATGTCACGCTTCAAAATTGCGCCCGCTCATGGAATGGCGACAAACTTTTACCCTTAAAAATCTCAATAGGCGACGTTTAAAAAATTCTACAGGTTGCATGTTTTGACTTACAGAAGAGGTCCAGGGCTAGAATTATTGCTCTCACTCTACCGATCGTGGCGATTACTTCATGTGTGGTTTGAACACCATTTTCATATGCGGGCGCTACTCACATATGCGTTCGCTTCTGCACGCGAGCTCGGAGGGACAGGGCGCGTTTATTTATTTTACCTTTTTTATTTTTACACTGTTCTTTTAAAAAAAAGTTGTCACTTTTGTTCTTATTACAAGGAAAGTAAATATCCATTGTAATAGAAAAAAAGCATGACAAAATGACCTCAGATCTCATATTTACACTAAAATGCAATAACATTTTTTTTTTGTCATTTTGAAAAAAATGGCCTTTTAACCACTTGACCACTGGGCGCTTAAACCCCCTTCCTAACCAGACCAATTTTCAGCTTTCGGTGCTCTCACAATTTGAATGACAATTACTCAGTCATGCAACACTGTACCCATTTTAAATGTTTGTCCTTTTTTTCACACAAATAGAGCTTTCTTTTGGTGGTATTTAATCACCGCTGGGTTTTTTATTGTTTGCGCTATAAATCAAAAAAGACTGAAAATTTGGTAAAAAAAAAAATTCTGGCTGAGTATGGGCACTGAGCAGCGATGTGGGCTGGATCTGTAGTGCCCACAGCGCTGCAAACTATCTCTCCCTCTCTCCTCTCACACTGGATCGGTACAGAGAGGGAGGAGCCGCTGTCATGACATGATGCCGGTTTGTTTACAAGTGATGCTCCGTCATTTGACGGAGCAATCACGTGGTAAACGGCCGCTATCAGCGGCAATTTACCGTGATGCGCCAGGTCCCCCAGACCCGGTGGTCACGGATGTTCCCGGGTGCGCGCCCGATTCTGTGGGGACGTCCATGGACGCCCACCCAGAATAAGCCGACTGCGCTGTAGCCGTCTTTCGGCTATGGCCTGGTCGGCATGTGGTTAAGAGCTATGGGCTTCCGCCCTGCAATGGTATGGAGACGGGTAGGGGCCATCTTCCCCTCACTTGTCTCCATGCCTACCAGGAAGAAGGATCGATCACCTCCGCTGCTGCCAACGGCTCTGGTAAGCAGCGGAGGGCACCAGAGTGTGGTGGAAGGGGGAGACCCTCTCCCGCCGCCGATAAAAGTGATCTTGCGGCAAATCTGCCACATGAAGACAACTATTATCGGAAACCAGACCGCCCGCCGAAGAAGAGGATACCAGGTTTGTGGCAGCTAGCTGCTGCCATAACAAAGTTATCCCTCTTCAAAGTTAGGACGTATATCGGCATTCTGCGGTCCGGAAGTGGTTAAAATACACTGTGGGCCCCCCCAGGAGATATCAAGTGAACTGTTGTATTATTATTTAAAGCAGCGTTTCAGGCAAAAAATTAACTCCTTTGAAAACATAAGCATTCCGCACCACCCCTCGGGTTTTTTTCCATTTTTTTTTTTCCATACCTTTTTCATTTATTTTCTTTGGGACTTACTTTTCACGGTGCCGCAGCGAGGAACGTCACTTCTGCGGTTTTATCCAACTTTGTGGGAACAGTTTGTGCATGGCCCCTTCCTATTCCAACATGACTGCGCACCAGTGCACAAAGCAAGGTCCATAAAGACATGGATGAGCGAATTTGGGGTGGAGGAACTTGACTGGCCTGTACAGAGTCCTGACCTCAACCCGATAAAACACCTTTGGGATGAATTAGAGCGGAGACTACAAGTCAGGCCTTCTTGTCCACATCAGTGCCTGACCTCACAAATGCGCTTCTGGAAGAATGATCAAATATTCCCATAGACACACTCCTAAACCTTGTGGACAGCCTTCATAGAAGAGTTGAAGCTGTTTGACAATATAGTGTAGTTTCTATTTGAAGGACACAGCATATATCTTTACATCCTGACCATTGGTTTATAGTGCCTTCTGCAGAATGGTAGGTACAAAACAAAAGCAGCACAGTTTTGGGGCAACCTATGCTGGTGACCCCCACATCTGTTCCAAGCAGCTCTGTTTTTTGCCTAGCATCAAGTAGGTAGAATCTAAGACCTAGGATTTGTTGGGATTTTTAAGTTCATTGTTGCTATTTTTTTAAATAAAAATTGTGAGATGTTCAATCACACTTCTGGCTAGGTGACAGTCTGGATAATATTCCTCCTTTAAAGTCTTGCTAGTCCAGCCATCGAGTGCATGAAGTTCCCTCAGCATCTTTGGTTTGATGGAGATAGCCCTGTAATATTTTTCCTAGGCAGCCTGTTGGTTTACTTTTTGGTGGACACATATGACTAGTCTGGTCTCTGGCTGACTTGTCCGTGTCCTGCTTTGGCAGGAGGCAATTTGCCTGTAAGTTACGCAACCTCCAGCTGCTCTGAAACACCTGAATTGTCCCTGTGAGTATCTCTCCATTCCATCCTTTCACTGCTGGTTCCCTGGCTACTCCGTCCACTCAAGGGACTCTGTATGCGGGCCACAGCCTTGTGTTGTGCCACAACTGCACCAGTGCTACTGTATGGCAGTCTTGTCCCATAAACTACCTTTGCTAGTTTTTCACAATGACAGGGTGATGCTTCATCCTAGGCTTTTCTGCCTGCCGAATGTGGTGTTGCATTTTCACTTGAACAAAGATATAATATTTTTCCAGCTTTTTGTCCACGACTGGTAAATAGTTTGCTATTCTTTTGCTGGATATGGTCAGAGCATTTAGGTAGCGTTCTTTTTTAACCTCCCAATTGCGTTCCACAAGAAGTCTCCCTTTGTGGTTGTGGATGGTCTCCACAAGGGTCATTCGGCTTTGTCACCATTTCTATGTGAATTTCACAGACTATGGTTCAGGCGTTTGCTATTAAGCATCAAGAACCTCCATTCTTGGTTACAGCTCAGTCCACTAGAGTGGTGAGTGCATCGTTGACCTTTCCCCATTAGGTTTCAATGTCCTAATTTTGTAAAGAGGCCACTTGGTCTTCTGTTCATTCCTTTACCAAGTTTTGCAAAGTTGATGATGTTGTTGCCTCATCAGAGATCAGTTGTGGCTGCAAATTTTTTTTTTTTAGGCAGCAACCACTTTTTTATGTTACCCCACAGCACCTTAGGATGACCCAATGGTCAAGTTCTTTACTTGCTGTAAAATCCTTTTTTTTGTGATACATAGTAGGTGAGGTTGAAAAAAGACACAAGTCCATCAAGTCAAACCTATGTGTGTGATTATATGCCAGTATTACATTGTATATCCCTGTATATTGTGGTCATTCAGGTGCTTATCTAATAGTTTTTTGAAACTTTTGATGCCCCCTGCTAATTTTAATAAGTGGCCATTAGAGATGCACAATTAATCGTTAAAAAAATTGTGATCTTGATTTGCCCCCCCTGGCGATCTCTACTGCAGAGGTTGCTGATTCTTTCATATAAACCAGTGGAGAGACTACTATCTGCTCACACAGCTTGCAAAAGAAAGCATCTGGGCATTCTGCCAAGTCTTTCATTGTAACTAAGCTTCCTTCTTCCTTGTCAAAAGAAGTTTATTGAGTATACAATATTATAAAGATACATAAAGTAAGTTTACAAGGATCTATAAAGTAAGCTCATTGTTTTACAGTAGGGTTTATATAGGTAAATATCATGAAATTTCAAATATTAAACATTGGGTTCACGTAAACCTAAATTAAAGATATATATAATTTCCTTAGTTACTTTTGTAGGTATTTAAATGATTTATACCTACTATACATATTGTTTACAGGTAGAGTGTATATAGGTCAAATAAATTCTGATAATGAGCTTTAATCGTAAGGTGGAGAAAAGGAAAGAGAAAGAAGAAAAAGGGTAGAAAGGTAGAGGTATGGTCCACAAGGTTGTCCCGCTCGTCAGTTTATTATTCTTTTTAGTTCTCTTTGAAGCCTTAGAATGGGTGTCTCTGTAAGTCATTTAATCTGTTACCATGGCAACAGGACAGAGTCATTGAAATTTGACAGGAACTGTTGTTTTATCCAAGGATGCCAAAGTTTTTCAAATTTTGGAATTTGATTTTGATCGATGGCTACCATCTTAGCATGGGACATTGTATTATTCATTCTGTGAATTGTTTCTGCTAGTACCAATGTAGGAGATTTCCATGCCTTGGCCACTGTTTGTTTTGCAGCCGTTATTAGTTGGATCATAAGTTTGAATTGAGAGAGTGTTAACCATTCCGGTTTTAGATTAAGTAAAGTTATATATGGATCTGGTTGTATTATTTTTTTAAATATTTTAGATGCAATCACGAAGACTTCCTTCCAGAAGGTTTGGATTCTAAGCTTCCTTCTTAGATCAAAGGGATAGAACTTCTGTGTAAATAAATAAGCAGTCTACCAAGTTTTCAGTTTTCAACAATGTGTAAATGCAGGAAGTTTAACCACTTAAAGTCTAAATCTTTTTATGACACTTGTTTCTTAAAGTGGATGTAAACCCAATGTCATCCTTTCTAAACTACTGCCATAGGGGTTATCTATAAGGACATACATGCCTCCTGCATGTATCTTTACCTGTCAAATGTCTCCCCTCTGTCTGTTATGAGAACCGAAAAACTGCAGATTCTGTGGGTGGGTCTGTTGTCTGGAGCTCGGTGGGTGGAGTCGTGATGTCAGTAGACTCCCCGCCCACCTCTACACTCCCCTTGTCAATATGCATTTTCTCCTGTGTACTTCTTACACTGAACTTCTGCCATGATCTCTAACATCCAATGAAAAGACAGGAAAGTAACCACATGACGTCAACATGCCAAATCATGGTGAGGTGTGGAACAGCCAATCCTTGCAGAGCTGCTGAAGAAAGGAGTGGGGGTGGGAATTAAAAAATAACGCATGTCTTAGGCTAGTGCACGAGATATGTAAATCATCTGTCGCTCACAGCAAGGGGGAGGATTTGACAAAGTTTTTTCTCTGTTTGTTTGTCAAGATTTATCTCGCTGAACAATAAAAAAGGATTGCTCAGAGCTGGATTAACTCTTTGTGGCAAGACTGGGCTCAAATGTTAGGAAATCTTATACTCTACATTATGACATTAAAAAAAAAAAAAAAAAATTTCGGGTTTACATCCACTTTGAGTTAAAAATCAATATTTTTTGCTAGAAAATTACTTGGAACCCCCAAACATTATATCAATTTTAGCAGAGACCCTAGGGAATAAAATGGCAATTGCGGCAATATTTTATGTCACACTGTTTTTGCCCAGCAGTCTTTCAAATGCAATTTTTTGGGAAAAAATACACTTCAATGAATAAAAAAAAACCAAAAAACAAAACCGTAAAGTTAGCCCAATTTTTTTTTGTTTTAATTTGAAAGATGATGTTACGCTGCGAGACTCGTGAGAGAATCGCGATCTATCTCTAAAATTGTGATTCTCATTTTAACCAGAATCGTGCAGCTCTAGTGGCCATGTGTCTTATTAAACTCCCTTCCGCGGAAAAGTTTTATCCCTATTGTCGGGTCACCAGTATGGTATTTGTAAATTGAAATCCTATCCCCTCTCAAGCGTCTCTTTTCCAGAGAGAATAAGTTCAGTGCTCGCAACCTTTCTTCATAACTAATATCCTCCAGACCCTTTATTAGCTTTGCTGCCCTTCTTTGTACTCGCTCCATTTCCAGTACATCCTTCCTGAGGACTGGTGCCCAGAACTGGACAGCATACTCCAGGTGAGGTCAGACCAGAGTCTTTTAGAGCAGGAGAATTATCATTTTATCTCTGGAGTTGATCCCCTTTTTAATGCATGCCAATATTCTGTTTGCTTTGTTAGGCTCAGCAATGGCATGCAATGCCAAGCTGCTGCTATCATCTACTAGGACCCCCAGGTCCTTTTCCATCCTAGATTCCCCCAGAGGTTCTCCCCCCCAGTGTATAGATTGCATTCATATTTTTGCCACCCAAATGCATTATTTTACATTTTTCCACATTGAACCTCATTTGCCATGTAGTTGCCCACCCCATTAATTTGTTCAGATCTTCTTGAAAGGTTTCCACATCCTGCGGAGAAGTTATTGCCATTAAAGTATCATTACAGTATCTGCCCCTTGAGGTTGTTTGTGTGTTTTTAGTGTTAGGTAGTTATTCTCCTGTACTGATTTGCTAATAACTGACCTGCCTATAGTAGATGGGGGTCATCAGTAGGGGTTTCCCCTGGGCTGTGCTTCTGTTGTTTGTGCTTAGTGTTCTACTCTCTCCTGCATGCGACACTATAAACCAGTGATCAAGATCGTAAGATCTCCTCTGTGTCCTTCAATGAATGCAGATAAAATAATTTTATCTTGAATACATAAAAAAAAAACTTTTTTTTATATACTTATTACTGAAATCTTAGAAATTACTTAAACTTTGTGAGATAGAAAAACAAATTAGGAACACAGCTGTCATTAGAAAAGCATGGGAGCTGTCATTTGTTGTCATGTTTCTGAAAACACCAATTGATTGGCCATGTCAGACTTTAATTCATTTTAATCACAGACCTGGAATTATTCTTGTAAATGACTCTTGGCAGTCTTTATCTGTATGCTTGTTCCAGATTAGTAATACCAAAAGCATTGAAGCCAAAGCATCGGCATGATAGCCAGGGAATAGCATCGGTATGGACATTCAAGTATTTTCATATTCTCAACAAATGGTTAAAAGAAGCGCTTGTAGCTGTAGGCACTGTGGAGTAATTCATCCTCACATTTTACAGCAGCTCGCCCTTCTCCCTCCACTAGTAGTGGCTTTCCAGCCTTTTAGTCTATAAAGTATACACAGGAGGTGCTCTGAAAGACGGAAATAGGGAGCGGAGAGTGATGACCTGGATTTGAACTGCTCCACACCAGCATTAATAATGGCATTACTGACATTAGGCAACACAATCATTTACTCATGTGATTAGTTATAGTAATGTATTTACTTGTACATATTCGGAAGAGAAACCGTTGTGGATAAAAACTGAACTGTGGAAACTCTAAAAGTGAAGTGACCATTGGAAATCTATGCTTTAGATATTTTGCTTGCTAATATTGCAAGTGATTCTTCCATTCTCCTTAGAAGTACCGCAAGCGTCTTATCTTTGGGTAAGTAATTTTGCTGTCCGGGTCCATGAGTGAATGAAAGATCGAAGATGGGTAGATAGCTATTTGACTAGGGGCCTGACAATGGGCTTCATTCTTTGGTACAGGTACTTTCCATGGTATAACATTTTAGGTAGGAAAAGGTAAATATGAATATGTTCAGTAGGGCAAGGCAAGGAGATAGATATAGATATAGATATATATATATATATATAGTTATATAGTTATATAGTTATATAGTTGGTGCACTAATACATAGCACAGTTTACTGCAATCATATTAGTGAAAGATAAATTCTCATTGGCTGATTTGAGACACTGCACTTTACTTTACTTTAGGGTTATTGTTATCTGATGGTTTGGCAGTCTGAGAGCAACTGTGATCCAACTGGTCAGATTATAACTGTCAATGTATTTTAGTGCAGATTTGATAATAATAGAAATGAGACACTGTGTAAAATCTACATAAAAGCAGAATGCAATGATTTGTAAAACTCATAAACCCACATTTTATTCACAATAGAAAACATATCAAATATTTCAAGCGGAGCTCCACCTATAAGGGGAAGGTCTGCTTGTTTGCACCCTCCACCGCCACATTTGGCACTTTTTGGGGCGCGTGGCTACCTGGTTTTTACCCCCCTCCTTCTCCGCAGTCTTCTGGAACACATCACAGGTCCCAGAAGACTATGGGGCCATTCACAAGGCCCAGGGTGACTTGCGCACGCACAGTAAGAAACCAGCTGTGAAGGGGCAGGTAAGTGTCCTTATACTAAAAGTCAGCAGCTACAGTATTTGTAGCTACTGACTTTTCATTTTTGGGGAGAAAAATAAGGTCATTTTGAAATTATTGGCAGCAACAAGTCTCAAAAAAGTTGTGACAGAGCAACAAAAAGCAGGCAAAGTAAGTGTTACATACAAGAATAACTGGCAGAACATTTTGCAACTAATTAGGTTAATTGTCAACAGGTAAGTAACACAATTGGGTACTAAAAAAGCACCTTGCAGAGTCCAAGTGTTTCTGCAGTAAAGATGGGCAGAGATTCATCAATCCGGGAAAAGCAATGTGTAAAAATTGTCGAAATAAAATTTGCAAAGACTTAGAAATATATCATGATATACAGTACATAATATCAAAAGATTCTGAGAATCTGGAGAAATCTGCACAAGATACAATGCCAAAACGCAATATTGGATGCCTGTAATCTTCGGGGCCCTCTGATGACATGGGCTCAGAAATACTGTTTGTGAACATAGTTCGGCGTGCCATCCAAAAATGCAAGCTAGAGCTCTGTCGTTTAAAGAAGAAACCATATCTGAACATAATCTCGACACACCACTGTCTTCTCTGGGTCAAAGCTCATTTAAAATGGCCTGTTGCAGAGTGGGAAACTGTTCTGTGGTTAGACAAATTTAAATTTGACATTTCTTTTTGGCAACCACGGACACCTCATCCTTTGGACTAAGGAGGAGAGGGACCTTCCGGCTTGTTATGAGCGCTGCGTTCAAAAGCCTGCATCTCTGATAATATGGGTGTGCATTAGTGCTTCTAGAATTGGCAGCTTGCACATCTGGAAAGGCACCATCAATGCTGAAAGATATATCCAAGTTTTAGAGCAGCATATGCTCCCACCCAGATGATGTCTTTTTTTCAGAGAAGGCCTTGCATATTTCTTCAGGACAACGAGAAGAGCATGGCTTCGGAGTAGAACAGTTCGGGTGCTTAATTGGCCTGCCTGAAGTCCACACCTTTCACCAATTTGAAAATATTTGGCACGTTTTGAAATGAAAAAACAACAAAGAAGACCCAGGACTGTTAAGCAGTTAGAATCCTATATCAGGCAAAAATGGGACAAACTTCTTCTTCCAAAACTCCAGCAAGGATCCCCTCAGTTCCCAGACGCTTACAGAGTGTTGTTTAGAAGAGGGGCTACTGCACCATGGTAAACATGACCCTGTCCCAACTTTTTTGAGATGTGTTGCTGCCATCAATGTCCCAATTACCTTATTGTGTTCTTAAAATGGTACATTTTCTCAGTTTAAACACTTGATATCATTTCTATTGTTTAGAAAATATGGGTTTGAGATTTGCAAATCATTGCATTCTGGTTTTATGTCGATTTTACACTGCGCCCCAATATTTTTTCGGATTTGGGGTTGCACAAGGGAAGCCCCAGAAAACTAATACAGTTTACCTTCTACTGTATAAGATGGGAAATGAGGTGCTCAGGAAATATAAATAGTCTCATGTACCTAGATTTTATTATTTCTTCATAAATGAGATTTTACAATACAGTTTTCTAATGAATATGAACTTATTGGATGTTGCATAATTTACTAAGGAAGACATAGGTTTTTATAAATAAATGTTATTCTACCATTACTGGAAATTTCACAAGAATCTGATGAAGGAATTGCTGAACAGCAAATGTAACACTACTACAAATATAGTACGGAAATTACCAGCAGAACCTGGATACTGTCCAAATCATTTCCAGTGCTTCTGCCTAGTCTAAAGAGTATGGCAAGAAAATGTAAAGGTGGCAGAAAGTATAATCATTGCTTTTACACCTGTGAGCTAGCTTGTTTTTATTCAACTATTTATTGCTTCAGTAGGAATTGGTGACATCACTGAAATGAAGGCCACGGTTCACAACTGTCACCGATATATCTCAATTGTTCTGTTGTTACTAATAAAATGCTGAATTTAAAACTGCTTATAGGTGACCATGATAGGTTTTTATTCTGTTAGACTGTAATGAGCTGGCCTGATGATAAAATGCCATTTAACAAGGGTTGGTGATGGCAATAGACTGGTTCAAAAAGTAAAGTGACATTTGTAACTCTCTAATGCCCTGTACACACGGTCAGATTTTCCGATGGAAAAAGTGCAATTGTGTGTGGGCTTCATCTGACTTTTTCCGTCAGAATTTCCGACACACAAAGTTTGAGAGCAGGATATAAAATTTTCCGATAACAAAATCTGATCATTTAAATTCCGATCGTGTGTACACAAATCCGACGCACAAAGTGCCACGCATGCTCAGGTTAAATTGAGAGACGAAAGCTATTGGCTACTGCCCTGTTTATAGTCCCGACGTACGTGTTTTACGTCACCACGTTCAGAACGATCGGATTTTCCGACAACTTTGTGCGACCGTGTGTATGCAAGACAAGTTTGGCCCAAAATCCGTCGGAAAAAATCCGATGGATTTTGTTGTCGGGATGTCCGATAAATGTCCGATCGTGTCTACAAGGGCATAAGTGTACTGGCTCCCTGGCCCGTCATTGTTGCTGTAAATCATCAGAGCAAGGGTCAGTATTTTTCTTGATGCTTATCTTGTGTTTATATTTTTATCACATTGCAGTACAATGCAAGGAGAGTATATGGCCTTGGCAAGGTAATGCCCAAATAAATGTGATTTTGACATTACTCATGACAGATGGATTTTTGAAGCTTATTAACCACTTAAGGACTGTGTCGCGCCGATATACGTCGGCAGAATGGCACAGCTGGGCATAACGTATGGGTACGTCGCCTTTAAGACGTGGCATTGTGGGCACGCGGCTGCTGCGAGCTCCGTGAATGTGACCCACGGAATCTTATGTCCGCCGGGAGTCCCGCGATCGTCTCACGGAGAGGAAGAATGGGGAAATGCTGATGTAAACAAGCATTTCCCCGTTCTGCCTAGTGACAGGACACTGATCACAGCTTCCTGTGATCGGGAGCAGTGATCAGTGTCACGTCACGCGTAGTCCATCCCCTCCACAGTTAGAACACATCCCTAGGACACACTTAACCCCTTGTCCCCCCCTAGTGTTTAACCCCTTCCCTGCCAGTGTCATTTACACAGTAATCAGTGCATTTTTATAGCACTGATCGCTGTATAAATGACAATGGTCCCAAAATGGCGTCAGAAGTGTGCGATGTGTCCGGCATAATGTCAGTCACGATAAAAATCGCTGCCATTACTAGTAAAAAAAAAATATATTAATAAAAATGCCATAAAACTATCCCCTATTTTGTAGACGCTATAACTTTTGCGCAAACCAATCAATAAACGCTTATTGCTATTTTTCTTTTTTTTTTTTTTTACCAAAAATATGTAGAATAATACATATCGGCCTAAACTGAGGAAAAAAATAGTTTTTTTTATATATTTTTTTGGGGATATTTATTATAGCAAAAAGTAAAAAATATTGCTTTTTTTTTTCAAAATTGCCTCTCTTTTTTTTGTCTATAGCGCAAAAAATAAAAACGGCAGAGGTGATCAAATACCACAAAAGAAAGCTTTATTTGTGGGGAAAAAAGGACGTCAATTTTGTTTGGGAGCCACGTCGCACGACCGCACAATTGTCAGTTAAAGCGACGCAGTGCCGAATCGCAAAAAGTGCTCTGGTCTTTCGGCAGCCAAATGGTCCAGGGCCGAAGTGGTTAATGGACCAATATTGTACAAAAAGTTTTTCCAACATGTTGGCATACCCTTGTGACCAATTGGTGAATGTTTTACATTGAAATACAGGTTTTTAATTACATGTGCACTAGCTCTGTTCATTGGCTGAATTGGGAAGACAAATACATAGTTTCCTGGCTGTCCATGTCCAAGATGTTGAAGATTCCATAAAACAAAGCTTATACTGAGCCACATCAAAAACAAAAAACGTTTTAATAGTTTAAACTATAGCAATCTACAGTGGTAATATTAGAAAAAAACACGTTGCAAATTGCATCAATTCAAACAGAGCAAAATGCACATGGAAGAAGCTGACATGTCAGACAAATCACTAGAGACCGCTGAATTATGTTCCAGTACTTATTACTATTCCTGTAAAATATGAGCTTGGCCCTGCTACTCTCCACCTCCCCGGCTTCCTCTTGGCCCACAGATACCTGATCTTTGTATATTTCTAAAAGTGAAAATACCTTATGTTAAAACTTTAAGATGTCTTAATGCTGGCTCTACTAGTGTGCTGTGTGTCCAGTAGCCCTGAAAACTGGGACCTTTTCAGATGCAACTAGCTTTCTGTTCAGCAGTCTATTGAGGCAGCTCAGCACAGTGAATGTACCAGTGGTGTGGCACAGGAGGATGAAAGACTGCTAACTCCGTGAACTGTTTGCTCTCTGGGTATCAATTTTGGGTCAGTGAATCATCTTTGCAATGCAGGTATCTTTCATGGGTTCAATTAAAGGGGTGTAAAAGCATAACTGTACCTTTAAAACAACTTGGGGCCAACTTGCCCCTTTACCCTCACAATTATATAAATGTAACCAAATATGTACCTTAGATAAGCTTACTTCATCAGCCGAGGCTGGTTAATCACTGAGCTGACATGTCATGGTGTACTGCATATGAGTTACCCTTTCTTTATTGATTTAAAGCGGTAGTACATATACACACACACATATATATATATATATACACGCAGTGAACTGACTGGCCTCAGGTGATAGACAGAGATTAAACACATCCTCCTACATAAATTGTACGTGTTTATCTGAAGTCTTCTCTACATCCGTTCAAAGTCCAGAATTTATAAAGCTTGACTGAGCTGTCAGAAAAGAAAATGGAGAGCTGAAATTGTAAACTGCAAAGCTTGTGAGGAGAGCTATGAGAGCTGATTGTAAGGAAGGGACACACCCCTCATCACACAGCACACAGGAACAGAGCTGAGGCTGTCAATCACAGGTGGTGCATAATGGAGCTCCCTCCATCACAATTTTCTCTTGGTGTTAGGAAAACTTGTCAGAAGTGATTCATGATGATAGCAGAGGAATGAAGCAGCAGACATAAATGACACTTAGTGCTGTTAATTAAGACAAGTAGACTCTATAGAAGGATATGCTTTGTTCATATTTCATGTCTGAGGTTTACATGCATTTTAATGAGAAGCTGTTTAATTGCAAAAGGGTACGAGAGGCCAAGGTGAAGTTTTGTAATGGACATGCCTGTTCTGGTGAACTGCCTAAGGCAAGGTTCACACTTGCAGCTGCATGGCACCTTGCGGTTATGTGCACACCCCACATTAAGTATTAGTAGCACCCCTGAAGTCTGCTAAAGAGCAGCAAATTTTGTCTGCAGGTCGGGAAGGTGTGTGATTTTGTGAGCATTCCCAACCCGCATAAGTGTGAACCTATTCTTAGAGGCGCTTTTCTCTCACTTAAAAGATTTTGTCTTTAAAGCGTTTGTTAACCCAAAAAGAATCCTGCTCCTTTAAAGCATCTTATATGACACAATGCTTGTCCTGTGTCATTTGTCCCCCTGTTGATCCTGCCAGTTTCTCCCCACCCCTCTGTAAACTGACCACGGTGTATCACGGCTGCTGAGCCCTTACACCGTGGTCAGTTTATGTGCCTCTGTTATTAGCAGCCTGTTATCTGCTCTCCTCTCTGCTCCTGTGTCCTCCTCCCCCCTCCCCTCTCTGTCTGTGTGTGTGAGTCGCTCCTCACCCCTCCTGCTGTTCTCATAACACTAACCTGTATACACCATCAGCACTGCCTCCTATTGCAGTGTCCCCCTCTGTGAATGAATTATAAATATAAATGCTGTAAATACCTCATTTAAGAGGAGAGATTGTGATCACATGACCAGCTAGCTCTCTCCTCCTCCAGACTGACATCAGCAGGGGAATCTCAGCCCCGCCCGATGCATCTCTGAGGAGGAAAGGAGAAAGCTGGCCAGTCATGTGATCGCAATCTCAGCTGTGAAATGAGGTATTTGCACTATTTATTTTTATAAATCACACAGAGGGGGATACTACAATAGGAGGCAGTGCTGATGATGTATACAGGTTAGAGTGGCTTAACAACCACTTTAATTAATTCGTGTTGTTTCTCTGGACCAGGGAGTGAAGGAAACTAAAACAATTTTTTTTTTTTTATCATAAGAACAATTTTTAACACACAGCAATAGTTCATTTTTTTTTGTCCTTTTTAATTTAGCCTGAAAATTCAAACAGACTTGCAAATGTAACCTTTCACTTACTTCCATTTTTTTGGTATACATTATGTATTGGGTTTTTAAAGAATCTTGCCAGGTAAATGCTCTTACCATTTTCTGACAAAGCTGATTTAGAAGTGAAGAGATCCGATCAGGCAGCGTATCCTCACCTCCCTGGCACCCAATTTTTCCTACCAATACAGCAGTCTTATTAAGCCTCAACATTCAACACTTCTGGGGGTGATGTGGGATACCTGTGTCCCTTTCCCATTCCATTAGATGAGTGACTGTTACCATGGCTGGGAAAAAATGGTGTTGAATTATGCAATTGGCAGACATTTGTAGCTCAGTACAGCTTTTTTTTTTCTTTTCTTACTGAGCTAAAATACAGCCCATTGATTGTAATGTGACTATGCACACAGCGCTGTGCCTATCCAAACAAGTGCTGTGCGTTCTTCAGTAAAAAATAAATAGAAAAATCTGCATTTTTGGTCAGTAATTTACACCTCACGTGCGCAAATGTCCATTTGTTGATATATACAGAACAAGAACACGAGAATAAATTTGTGCAAAATTGCGAAAACGCATACATTGCATTGGTCATTTTAAAGGCCCTTTCATACAATTGCCATGTGGTAGCGCACATGCGTTAACATGTGTTGCGTTTTAAGGCTGCCCATTCATTTTAATGGGTGGCCTAATGCACCAAAAAAAAAACTGAGCGCAGCCTTTTTGTTAGAACTGTAACACACATCGGTGTGAGTTGCTTGGGGTGCCATTCAGAAAGATTTGGACCATAACGCAGTAGTGTAAATGGGTCTTTACGCAATCCAAGCATTGTCTCTGCCATTCAGATAATCCATTATGTGGGACATGGACACACAGGACAGCATCACTCTTTGCATATGGTCAATTCTGCTTTTTAGCTTGCTGACACTTTACTTTGCTCTTGTATGTACTAAGCATTTTGTATCCGTATAAGGGAACACAATCCACTTCTGACATGAATCTGAATGAGGCCTAATGCCCCGTACACACGATCGGATTTTCCGACAACAAATGGATGTGAGCTTGTTGGCTGAAAGTCGGACCGTGATTATGCTCCATTGAACATTTGTTGTCAGACTTTCCGCCAACAAATGTTGGCTAGCAGGTTCTTACATTTTCCACCAACAAATGTTTGTTGTCGGACTTTCCGATCGTGTGTACACAAGTCCGTCGGACAAAAGTCCACGCATGCTCAGAATCAAGTACGAGCCGGAGATATAACTAATGTTCATAATGGAGATCTCACATACGTCCCTACATTCATAATTGTTGGCCAACATTTGTGTGACTGTGTGTATGCAAGACAAGTTGGAGCCAACATCCTTCAAACAAAAATCCACCGTTTTGTTGTCGGAAAGTCCGATCGTGTGTACGGGGCATAAGTCTTCACCAAATGCATACATGAGCTTGGGAATAGCTAGTGCATTCATTACATGGTTTATTTGTCCCTTTTTTCACCATAGCCTTCATAGTTCATCCTTAATGATTATTCTTAAAATATTTCTTCTACATCCCGCTAATCATTTTAGCAGTAACTGGTCTTAGAGATTTTACAAGAACAGATGATGGCACAGAATTTACTTAGGTTTGCCAATCTGAATGATCCTGTACCACTCCTTCCATCCTTTAGTGCCGGTTCCCACTGATGCGAATTTGATGCGTTACAAAAAGCCTAGATTCGCATGTCATCCAAAAACACATTATGTTCAATGATGGTCGTTCACATCTATGCGTTGCGATTCCTATGCAAATGAAATGTGGCAACAGAAAGGGTCCTGCGCGAGTTTACTGCGATGTGATTTTCTTCTCTATAGACATCAATTGAAATCGCATCTTGTGTTCAGATGTGTGTGAATACTGCTTTTTCTGTGTAGATTTTTACATATCTCACCCCTCCTGCTCCTCACTACTTCCTGTCTAATGTCCAAAACGCATTAAATTTGCATTACAATCGCACTGTCTTTAGCAATGCAAAATCGCACTGAACTCCAGCAAAAATCCACATGAGAATCACACCCATTCGCATTGTATAAGCGTGACCCCAGACTAGGGATGAGCCGAACACCCCCCGGTTCGGTTCGCACCAGAACCCGCGAACGGACCGCAAGTTCGCACGAACGTTAGAACCCCATTGACGTCTATGGGACTCGAACGTTCGAAATCAAAAGTGCTCATTTTAAAGGCTAATTTGCATGGTATTGTCCTAAAAAGGGTGTGGGGACCCGGGTCCTACCCCAGGGGACATGTATCAATGCAAAAAAAACTTTTAAAAACGGCCGTTTTTTCGGGAGCAGTGATTTTAATGATGCTTAAAGTAAAAAAAAAAAAAGTGAAATATTCCTTTAAATATCGTACCTGGGGGGTGTCTATAGTATGCCTGTAAAGTGACGCGTGTTTCCCATGTTTAGAACAGTCCCTGCACCAAATGTCATTTTTAAAGGAAAAAATCTCATTTAAAACTGCTTGCGGGTTTAATGTCATGTCGGGTCCTGCCAATATGGATGAAAATCAGTGAGACAAACGGCATGGGTACCCCCCAGTCCATTACCAGGCCCTTTGGGTCTTGTATGGATATTAAGGGGAACCCCGCACCCAAATTAAAATAAGGAAAGGTCCCTATATACTCTGAACAGCAGTATACAGGCGGTGCAAACAAGACAGGGACTGTAGGTTTGTTGTTAAGTAGAATCTGTTTGTAATTTTGAACATTTTTAACGTGTTTAGCTCCAGCCAAAAAATCTTTTCTAAGCTTTTTGGAAAACATAGGGAAGGGTTATCACCCCTGTGACATTTGTTTTGCGTCTTTCCTCCTCTTCAGAAGATTTCACCTCACTTTTTTGTCCCAATGAAAAATGTTTTTTGAAAATTTGGGTTTTTTTGTGGAACAAGGATTGGAAAGCATCAGTGGAAAGGAGAAATTGTTTTCCCATATTAACTCTTACATGAGAGAATTTCCCTTCCTATGGGTAGATTTCATCTCACTTCCTGTTGTCTCCTTCCGTTTGCAAGTAGGAGTCGTTTGTAAGTTAGATGTTTGAAAGTAGGGTCCTGCCCTATATACTCAGCAGAAATTTGGGCCTTAGGTGTTGCTGTGGCCAAAACACTGTAAGCCCTCACAGGGCCCTGCTGTGAAATATTAGATCAAGAATTGTAATTACATGCCCCTGTTGAACAGGAGCTGAAAAATTAGGCCTTAGGCACTGGTGCTGGTGCCACAACACTGCAACCCCTCACAGACACTCTAGTTGGAACGCAGGAACGAGCCCTGCTGCAAAGTATTGCATCAAAAATTGTAATTACACGCCCCTGTTAGACAGGGGCAGAAAAATTGGGCCTTAGGCACTGGTGCTGGTGCCACAACACTGCAACCCCTCACAGACACTCTAGTTGGAACGCAGGAACGAGCACTGCTGCAAAGTATTGCATCAAAAATTGTAATTACACGCCCCTGTTAGACAGGGGCAGAAAAATTGGGCCTTAGGCACTGGTGCTGGTGCCACAACACTGCAACCCCTCACAGACACTCTAGTTGGAACGCAGGAACGAGCCCTGCTGCAAAGTATTGCATCAAAAATTGTAATTACACGCCCCTGTTAGACAGGGGCAGAAAAATTGGGCCTTAGGCACTGGTGCTGGTGCCACAACACTGCAACCCCTCACAGACACTCTAGTTGGAACGCAGGAACGAGCCCTGCTGCAAAGTATTGCATCAAAAATTGTAATTACACGCCCCTGTTAGACAGGGGCAGAAAAATTGGGCCTTAGGCACTGGTGCTGGTGCCACAACACTGCAACCCCTCACAGACACTCTAGTTGGAATGCAGGAACGAGCCCTGCTGCAAAGTATTACATCAAAAATTGTAATTACACGCCCCTGTTATACAGGGGCTGAAAAATTGTGCCTTAGGCACTGGTGGTGGCGCCCAGAACCAAAAATGTTCTTACAAGCTATCAGCGTGATGATTGAGGAGGAAGAGGATAATTACTCAGGGATAGTCACTCAGCATCAGCATAGGCAGTCTTTGAAGGGATCTGAAAAAAATTATTCAGTTACATCAGCATCAGGTGCTTGGTAGCTGGTGGTGATCCAAGACTGATTCATTTTTATGAAGGTCAGCCGATCGACCGAGTCAGTGGACAGACGCACCCTGTGATCGGTTACCACGCCTCCAGCAGCACTGAATGTACGTTCCGAAAGAACGCTGGATGCAGGACAGGCCAGTAGCTCAATTGCATACTGTGCAAGCTCTGGCCAGTGATCCATCCTCAAGACCCAGTAACCCAGAGGATTTTCGGTGGGAAAGGTGTCCAAGTCTGATCTTGCCCCTAGGTATTCCTGCACCATGTAAAACAGACGCTGGCGATGGTTGCTGGAACCGATCATACCTTGGGGCTGCGGACCAAAAAATTGTCTGAACGCATCGGTCAGACGGCCACCTTCTCCACCGCTCCTTCTTTGACTGACCGAAGCCTCAGCAACACGTTGTCCAGAAACAGGAGTTTGTAACCTCCCAGTCTCTGGGAACGCGTTGCACAGACCTTTCTGCAAGGCCTCCCGAAGATGTTTCATCCTCTGCTCCCTCTGCGATGGCAAGATAAGGTCCGCAACCTTACCCTTGTAACGTGGATCAAGGAGGGTTGCCAGCCAGTATTGGTCCTTCTCCTTGATACCACGAATACGAGGATCCTTACGCAGGCTTTGCAGGATCAGGGAGGCCATGCAGCGTAGGTTTGCTGAGGCATTCGGTCTGGAGTCCTCTGGGTCACTAAGGACAACAACGTCCGCAGCCACCTCCTCCCAGCCACGTACAAGTCCATGTGTTCCTTGGGACTGATCCCTTAAAGACTGCTGATGCTGAGTGCCAGGCTCCACCTCCATACTGACACAATCTTCCTCCTCCTCCTCCTCCTCATCCTCTTCCTGTGTGATCGGCGGGTACGCAGGAACACTGTCTGGATAAAGGGGGCCTTGAGAGCTAAGGAAGTCCTCCTCTTCCTGCCTCTGTTCTGCCTCAAGTGCCCTGTCCATTATTCCACGCAGCGTGTGCTCCAACAGGTGGACAAGGGGGACAGTGTCACTGATGCATGCACTGTCAGTGCTCACCATCCTCGTGGCCTCCTCAAATGGTGACAGGACAGTGCATGCATCCCTGATCATGGCCCACTGGCGTGGGGAAAAAAAACCAAGCTCCCCTGACCCTGTCCTGGTGCCATAGTCGCACAGGTACTCATTTATGGCCCTCTGCTGCGTGTGCAGCCGCTGCAGCATGGCCAATGTCGAGTTCCACCTGGTGGGCATGTCACAGATTAGGCGGTTCTTGGGCAGGTTAAACTCCTTTTGGAGGTCCGTCAGCCGAGCACTGGCATTATATGACCGGCGGAAATGCACACAGACTTTCCTGGCCTGCCTCAGGACATCCTGTAAGCCCGGGTACCTGCCCAAGAACCGCTGCACCACCAAGTTAAGGACGTGAGCCAAACAGGGCACATGGGTCAGTTGTCCCTGTCGGAGGGCAGAGAGGAGGTTGGTGCCATTGTCGCAAACCACCATTCCTGCCTTAAGTTGGCGTGGCGTCAACCACCTCTGAACCTGCCCCTGCAGAGCTGACAGAACCTCTGCCCCAGTGTGGCTCCTGTCCCCCAAGCACACCAGCTCAAGCACCGCATGGCATCTTTTGGCCTGCGTACTTGCGTAGCCCCTTGAACGCCTACGGAGCACCGCTGGTTCCGAGGAAGAGGCCATGGAGGAAGAAGAAGAGGAGGGGGTGGAGGAGAGAGGTGTGTCACAATCAGCATTTTGGAGGCGTGGTGGCGGAACAACCTCCAACACTACTGCACCTTGTCCTGCATCCTTCCCAGCTGCCAGCAGAGTCACCCAATGCGCCGTGAAACTTAAGTAACGTCCCTGTCCATGCCTGCTGGACCATGAGTCAGCGGTAATATGCACCTTACCGCTGACCGCCCTGTCCAGCGAGGCATGGACATTGCCTTCCACATGCCGGTAGAGAGCTGGAATCGCCTTCCGTGAGAAAAAGTGGCGTTTGGGTACCTGCCACTGAGGAACCGCACATTCCACAAACTCACGGAAGGGGGCAGAGTCTACCAACTGAAAAGGCAGCAGTTGAAGTGCTAGCAATTTTGCCAAGCTAGCATTCAACCGCTGGGCATGTGGATGGCTGGGAGCAAACTTCTTTCGGCGGTGCAGCAGCTGGGGCAGGGAAATTTGCCTGGTACAATCTGGCGTCGGTGTACCAAAAGCAGATTGCCCACAAGTACTTGGCTGTGACACACCTAATTCTACACCTTCATTCCTCTCACTGCAGGTCTCAGAGAGGACTGAAGGTCTAGTGGGGTTGGAAATCTCAGCTGATGAGGAGCAAGGAGAGATCCTCTTTGTTCTTTGGTGTGGGTCTTTTAGATATGCTTGCCAACGAACTGCATGGCAGGTCAACATATGTCTGGTCAAGCATGTGGTACCCAAGCGGGAGATGTTTTGGCCACGCGAGATACGCTTGAGACATATGTTGCAAATAGCAGCGGTGCGATCTGATGCACTCGTCTCAAAAAAGGCCCACACCAAAGAACTTTTTGAATAACGCGCAGAGACTGCAGCGCCCTGCACATGTGGAGCTTTGGGGTGTGATGCAGTCAATGTGCTGCCCTTAGGCTGGCCCCTGGAGGGCATCCTGCCTCGTTGGTGATGTGCCGCCTCCTCCTCCTCCTCCTCCTCCTCTCTCCTATCAGGCACCCACGTTGAGTCAGTGACCTCATCATCCCCTCCCTCCTCATCACTGGAGCAAACCTGGCAGTATGCTGCAGCAGGGGGAGCATGACTGCCAGATTGCTGTCCTTCTTGGGCACCCCCTCTGTCCGTGCTCATGTTACTGCCTTCATCGAGCTCAGTATCATCATCAGAGCCTTCCAAACGCTGGGCATCCTCCTGGAGCATGTACCCAACACTGTGGTCAAACAGTTCGAGGGAATCCTCATGAGGACATGGTGGAGCTAGGGAAGGAGTCACTGATGACATTGAGCTGAGGGAAGAGGCCGCTGCTTTGCCAGACAAAGCACCCTGGGCATGGGTGAGAGAGGATGAGGAGGATGAGGACGGCTTGGTCATCCACTCGACCAAGTTTTCCGCATGTTGCGGCTCAACACGGCCAGCTGCCGAAAAAAAGGCCAAGCGTGTCCCATGGCCACGTGCTGATGAGGATGCACCGTCTCCACGACCAGCACTAGACACAGAGCCTGCTTGCCCTCTCTTATTGGCTTGTGACTGTCTGCCTCTCCTTCTTGGCCTTCCAGACATACTAATGGCCTGTAGCTGCACTAAGCTGGGATAGAACACCTGTAATTTTCTTCAGGTAGCTTTATATACTGTAACCAGACAAGCCTGCCTGTCAGTAGGAAGATAACAGGAACGGATCTAGCTGAACACTGTGAGCAGGACGCACTGCACTAAATGTAAATAGCAGGAACGGATCTAGCTGAACACTGTGAGCAGGACGCACTGACTGCACTAAATGTAAATAGCAGGAACGGATCTAGCTGAACACTGTGAGCAGGACGCACTGCACTAAATGTAAATAGCAGGAACAGATCTAGCTGAACACTGTGAGCAGGACGCACTGCACTAAATGTAAATAGCAGGAACGGATCTAGCTGAACACTGTGAGCAGGACGCACTGACTGCACTAAATGTAAATAGCAGGAACAGATCTAGCTGAACACTGTGAGCAGGACGCACTGCACTAAATGTAAATAGCAGGAACGGATCTAGCTGAACACTGTGAGCAGGACGCACTGACTGCACTAAATGTAAATAGCAGGAACAGATCTAGCTGAACACTGTGAGCAGGACGCACTGCACTAAATGTAAATAGCAGGAACAGATCTAGCTGAACACTGTGAGCAGGACGCACTGCACTAAATGTAAATAGCAGGAACGGATCTAGCTGAACACTGTGAGCAGGACGCACTGACTGCACTAAATGTAAATAGCAGGAACAGATCTAGCTGAACACTGTGAGCAGGACGCACTGACTGCACTAAATGTAAATAGCAGGAACGGATCTAGCTGAACACTGTGAGCAGGACGCACTGCACTAAATGTAAATAGCAGGAACGGATCTAGCTGAACACTGTGAGCAGGACGCACTGCACTAAATGTAAATAGCAGGAACGGATCTAGCTGAACACTGTGAGCAGGACGCACTGCACTAAATGTAAATAGCAGGAACGGATCTAGCTGAACACTGTGAGCAGGACGCACTGCACTAAATGTAAATAGCAGGAACGGATCTAGCTGAACACTGTGAGCAGGACGCACTGCACTAAATGTAAATAGCAGGAACGGATCTAGCTGAACACTGTGAGCAGGACGCACTGCACTAAATGTAAATAGCAGGAACGGATCTAGCTGAACACTGTGAGCAGGACGCACTGCACTAAATGTAAATAGCAGGAACGGATCTAGCTGAACACTGTGAGCAGGACGCACTGCACTAAATGTAAATAGCAGGAACGGATCTAGCTGAACACTGTGAGCAGGACGCACTGCACTAAATGTAAATAGCAGGAACGGATCTAGCTGAACACTGTGAGCAGGACGCACTGACTGCACTAAATGTAAATAGCAGGAACGGATCTAGCTGAACACTGTGAGCAGGACGCACTGCACTAAATGTAAATAGCAGGAACGGATCTAGCTGAACACTGTGAGCAGGGCGCACTGCACTAAATGTAAATAGCAGGAACGGATCTAGCTGAACACTGTGAGCAGGACGCACTGCACTAAATGTAAATAGCAGGAACGGATCTAGCTGAACACTGTGAGCAGGACGCACTGCACTAAATGTAAATAGCAGGAACGGATCTAGCTGAACACTGTGAGCAGGACGCACTGACTGCACTAAATGTAAATAGCAGGAACGGATCTAGCTGAACACTGTGAGCAGGACACACTGACTGCACTAAATGTAAATAGCAGGAACGGATCTAGCTGAACACTGTGAGCAGGACGCACTGACTGCACTAAATGTAAATAGCAGGAACGGATCTAGCTGAACACTGTGAGCAGGACGCACTGCACTAAATGTAAATAGCAGGAACGGATCTAGCTGAACACTGTGAGCAGGACGCACTGCACTAAATGTAAATAGCAGGAACGGATCTAGCTGAACACTGTGAGCAGGACGCACTGCACTAAATGTAAATACCAGGAACGGATCTAGCTGAACACTGTGAGCAGGATGCACTGACTGCACTAAATGTAAATAGCAGGAACGGATCTAGCTGAACACTGTGAGCAGTACGCACTGACTGCACTAAATGTAAATAACAGGAACAGATCTAGCTGAACACTGTGAGCAGGACGCACTGCACTAAATGTAAAGAGCAGGAACGGATCTAGCTGAACACTGTGAGCAGGACGCACTGCACTAAATGTAAAGAGCAGGAACAGATCTAGCTGAACACTGTGAGCAGGACGCACTGCACTAAATGTAAAGAGCAGGAACAGATCTAGCCTAATCTAGCTCTCAAATCAAATGACACTGTCTGTCTCTCTCTCTATCAGCACACCGGAACACACTACACAGGGCCGCCGTGCAGGCGGCCTTATATAGTGTGGGGCGTGTACTAAATCCCCTGAGCCATAATTGGCCAAAGCCACCCTGGCTTTGGCCAATTACAGCTCTCTCTACTGACGGCGCTGTGATTGGCCAAGCATGCGGGTCATAGTGCATGCTTGGCCAATCATCAGCCAGCAATGCACTGCGATGCCGCAGTGAATTATGGGCCGTGACGCGCCACACGAATTTGGCGCGAACGGCCCATAACGTTCGCAATTCGACGGACGGTCGAACAGCCGATGTTCGAGTCGAACATGGGTTCGACTCGAACACGAAGCTCATCCCTACCCCAGACTAAAGGGGCATATCTCACAAAGCAGCAGCTCATTTTCCATGTGGGTGGCCAACAAGGGACCACAAATGCCCTATGCATTTGCCCACATGCCCTGCATCCTTGCTGCTGGATCTCATTTCTTTTATATTTGTCTTTCTAGTAAACAAAAAAAAGAGTTGTGTTATTACTGAAAATAAATGTCTTTTATATAGATAGGTGTTTTCCTAGAAATGGTCTATTCTAGTACTCTTAACTGAAATTCCAGCACTTGCATGCAACATGTCTGGGTGTGTCCTTTTTTCATCTGAATTCCAGAACAGATGTACATCCCGCAGTACAGCCGCTTGCATCTCCATTCAGACATCTCAAATATTTAATTTGTGGGAGACAAAGCATGCGGATTGTGTATGCATAGTGCATAAGTAGACAAACATAAATGGATATATTGGTTTAGAAAACAATTTCTTTGCTGACGTGATAAGTGTCCTTCAGTTGCTTTCTTGCAGCATCCATAGGGACTTTATCAGAGCAGTTTTGTTTTTGTTTTTTTATTAGTATTATTATTTATTTTATTTGTAAGTAAAGTAGCTAGGTACCATATAAAAAAACAACTGTTTCCACAATAAACTGACAATGACACAGATGCAAAGTTTAGATGTTACAAATGCATGGTATATGTTAAACGAGACTGAAATCGGGTAACGCAGAATGACTTTAGTAATCAATGACACAATCAGGTATCATGAGCTAGCTCTATTCATAAGGCCTCTTGCACACGATACTCCTGTTTGAGCATCTACTTTTTCAGACGCTTTTTTTTATGCACTTGGGCGCATTTTCGCGCATATGCGTTTGCGCAATTTTCCCTGCAAATTTGAGCGCACATGCAAAAAGGTATTCTCACGTTTTTGTTCTGCACAATGTGTGAATGGGGCATTTTGTGCGCATGAGGCATAAATTACTGACCAAAAATGCAAATTTTTCTATTTTTTTTAAATGTATTTATTATTTTAACTGAAGAATGCACAGCACTTGTTTATGCGCCTGTGTGCATATGTAAATTTCAATTAATGGGCTGTATTTTAGCTCAGTAAAAAAAAAAAAGCTGTACTGAGGTTTTTCAAGCTGCCTAACTGAGACAGCAGATGTACATTATTTGTATGGTTTGCTTCCTCTATCTTTTCGGACCTGTCTAACCAGTCAGTGTGAAAGTACAAGCCCAGACTGATAGGCAGTCATAAAACACCTCTTACCAAGTGGGAGAGAAAACAATGACTGTCTGGGTCAAGGATGGGACAGGGGGTAAAGTAGAAGGAAGGAGAATGTAGGGAACAAGAACAATCCCCCAACCAACAAAATAATCTAATAAGAGGAGAAGTTAAGGGCGGAGTGCACTGGAAAGGTAAAGGAGAAGGTAAGAGGGGGGAAAGAATGAGTAGAGGTGGGGAGTCCAGAGGGGGAGAATCCATGAATCCTGAGACTAAGCTCTCAGTATGTTATGAGAATGATTGTCAATTAGCAATGTAATTCATAAGAGTAGATTAACTTCTCAAGCAAGGGAGTTGAGAAGTTATTATTTTTAATTAAATTTTTTATTTAGAACACAACTTTTCAATGATATAGAAGTGAAGCAATAGTAACCCTAGGCAGCTTCACTCCAGTTAACAACACCTTTTATTGTACAAGAATTTTTAAAAGCATAGAAATTGCAATGAAAATGGGGGGGGGCGGGGCTGTGAACACATTTTACGCTATATTAGCACTTGCTCATAACACGACCTGTTTTATGAGCTTTCAAGAGATTTCCTCTCACTGCTTTTTGCTATGGAAGTGAAGGAAAATCTCCCCAATGGGACACAGATGGCAAAACAACTGACAGGGGTTCTATCCTACCACTCTATTCAAAATAAGAAAAAAAAAGTTTTGTCTTTTAGTTCTACACTTTAAAGTGTTTCTAAAGCCAAAACTTGTTCTTGTAGAGTGGCGAGGCGACAGAAACCTTGTCAGTTGTGGTCATCAACCCTGTCCTCAGGACCCACTAACAGGCCAGGTTTTATGTATTACCTTGGGGAGATGCAGACTAGAATACTGCAATCACTGAGCAGCAAATGATATCACCTGTGATGTATTTCAGTTATCTTGCAAACCTGGCCTGTTAGTGGGCCCTGAGGACAGGAGTTGATGACCACTGTGCTAGGGGACAGATTCAGATTTAGAATACTTTATTAACCCCAAGGAAATGATTAGAACCGAAATAAAGAGGAAAAAGTTCAAATGTGGACATATGTTCTGGTGTCAACTGTCTAAGAGGGCATTTCCCTAAACTTTGGAAACATCTCCTCTCACTTCCTCTTCTACTTCTCACTTTAGGAGATTTTACTAAAGCTGAAGTGTGCAAAATGTGGTGCAGCTGTGCATGGTAGCCAATCAGCTTCCAACTTCAGCTTCTTCAATTTAGGTTTTAACAATAAAACCTGGAAGCTGATTGGTTTCTTTGCAGAACTGCACCCAGATTCTGAGTGCTCCGGTTTTGGTAAATCTCCCCCTTTGTGTCTACAGGACAGGACGTGAAGGGAAAATTTCCCAGTGGGACACAGATGTAAAAAATATCCAAAACAAAAAAATGAAGATTTATTTTAACGTGTCTTCAATGCATTTTTAACATGTCCAGGCAAGAAGGTAATTGTACGTTAGTTAACTAAAGGTATTCATGGAAAAGTCAAGCTCTGTTTTAAATTTAGCAGGTATAATTGAATGGGCTTTTCTGCCACATCAGCAGTAGAAGAAAGGCGGTGAGGCAATAACAGCCACCCAGGACAGGAAGTCTTCTCATAGCAGCAAAAAGGATTTTGAAGGTGTCGGAGGTCAACAGAATTTACTTTTCTGAGCTCACTATACATAATTGAAGAGAATATTCAAGTTTTGTGTCTATTTACAGTGGTGGGTGTTCTTACTGTAGTCAGGTCTTACGCATTATATTGAGAATGGTTTTCCTTAGGCAGTTCTACAAGGACTGGTGACTGAAGGTGGTGGACTCTTTTCTTAAATAAAGACTTGGTGTGCTAGGGGAAGGATCCCAAAAGCAGAATATATAAAAAACAGATTTTATTTTATTTAAGGCCTAACTGCAGGTTGGATTTGATTTAAATCAAGTCGATTTAAATTACGATTAAAATAGCTTGATTTAAATCATCATTTTTAAACAGCAACTGTCATCTCTGTCCCACGGTGGCTCCTCCTCTGACCGCTGTTGACTCACCGACAGTCCCATTCACTTTAATGGGGCGGCTGGTGATGTGGCAGTGATGAAACAAGGTGAGGGACGTGGCAGCAGCTGGTGAGTGGATGCCCGCTAACAGGCGCTGCCATGATGGATCTGAAATGACAGGTGCACTGTAAATGTAAGGACTTATTCTTGCTGGTAGTTGGAATCTTTAATATTTGCAAACAAAATGAAGATTTTCTATTTAGAGTAATAAGCTGTCAGGTGAGTAAAACAGCGATATCAGAACCCGTTCAATCATACAGTTTGTTGTGTACATAGATTTGCAAAACAGTGGGATAAAGGAAAATTCCTTTGTTTTATCTCATGGTTACTGTGAAATTGTGTGAATGCATCAATGCAGTGCATGTTATCTCAGGTTGCAGAGCTTGGATTCATTAAATGAGTTTACCAAAAATGTAAATATTGCAGAATATACAGCCTCATGCTACATAACTAAGCTCCATTTCATGCTGAACAAACAAAATTATTAATGCATCTTAAATAGAAAACTATTTTTAGATTACATTTTTACTCCAAAAGCATTTTATTAAAAAAAAAAAAAAAATCGATTTTTAAATAAAAAAAAATCAGATTTTTTTTCCCCAAAGAAATCATTGATTTATATCCACCCTGCTTAACTGGCATCTGTAACAATCATACTAATTACCTCTCAAGATCCCTCAAATTTTTATCAATCCAGTAAATGCTTTGTAGCAAGGCCTGATGAAGGAGGCCCTTTTTAAATGGTCTGCACCCGATTCAGACATCTTCCCCAACACGTGCTGCTGATGAATGAAGCCATTCTTGCATTTTTAGTTGGTGTTAAATCAAATGGACACCTTCTAGTATTTAACCATTGTGAACTAGCCCTTACGCCTCTTGCAGAGGGACACCTAAAAACGCCATATTTTTAGGCATTTTTGCATTTTTTTATTTTTTTTTACTGATTTAAATGCAGCCTGTTGTCTTAATTGGGCGCCTGTACCAGGGTGGATTTGATTTAAATCAAGTCGGTTTAAATCACAATCTAAATCATGATTGAAATCACTAGTAAAATAGCTTGATTTAAATCAACTCTATTTAAATCATACATTTTAAAGAGCAACTGTCATCTCTGTCCCACAGCAGCTCCTCCTCTGACCGCTGTTGACTCACCGACAGTCCCATTCACTTTAATGGGAGGGCTGGTGATGTGGCAGTGACACAACAAGGTGAGGGATGTGGCAGCAGGTAAGTGGATGCCCACTAACCAGCGCTGCCATGATGCATCTGATATGACGGGTTCTCTTTAAATGTAAGCACTTATTCTTGCTGGTAGTTAAAATCTTTAATATTTGCAAACAAAATGGAGGTTTCCTATTTAGAATAATAAGCGGTCAGGTTAGTAAAACAGCGATATCAGAACCGATTCAATCATACAGTTGGCAATATACATAGTTTTGCAAAATAATGGGATAAAGGAATATTCCTGAACTTTGTTTTATCTCATGGTTACTGTGAAATTGTGTAAATGCATTGATGCAGTGCATGTTATCTCAGCTTGCAGAGCTTGGATTCATTGAATAAGTTTACCAAAAATGTAAAGATTGCAGAATATACAGCTTCATGCTACATAACGAAGCTCCATTTTCGTGCTGAATAAACAAAACTATTAATGTATCTTAAATAGAAAGCTATCTGTAGATAGATTTTTACTCCAAAAGCATTTTATTAAAATTTGATAAAAATCTATTTTAAAGCGGCGTTCCACCCATATAAAAGTCAGCTACAAAAAGTGTAGCTGCTGACTTTTAATAATTGGACACTCACGTGTCCCACGGTCCAGAGATGCGGGTGAACGAAGCCCCGCTCCTCTCCCCCTCCTCTCTGCAGCACCGGCATCACTACTGTGAGTGCCTGGCTGTGACTTCACAGCTGGGCACGCACTGCGCATGCGTGAGCCGCGCTGTGATTGGCCGGGCAATCTTCTGGGACCTGTGACGTGTCCCAGAAGATTGCAGGAAGGGAGGGGGAGAGGTGAACTGAGGGGGCGGAGGGAGTGGGAGCTGGATGCCTCTAAAAAGAGGGTATCCCCCCCCCCCTCAAAAAAATGACATGCCAAATGTGGCATATCAGAGGGTCACTTAAAGCAGTAGTTCCATTTTTATATTTTTTTATTTTTTTTTAAATCATTGATTTATATCCACCCTGGCCTTTACACACAGGTGCGTAAACTTGAGCTGTGTATATATCAGTATCAGATCAGTGTTGGACAGTATTTTATGTGCAAACGACCAAACCCAAGAAAATCTCAAAGAATTTTTGTGTATGCATATGTACGAATACGCTCATATATTATACAGCCCACGCGTTTTTACGCAGGAACTTTTCTGAAAGGAATCTGATGATCATTTATCGGTACTGTATGCAAGTACCCTTAGGCCTGATGTACAAAGCAAGCATTTTCAGATCAGTTTCCATAGCATGCCTACACCAAAATCTCTGAAAACCAATATCTGATTGGACTGTAATTTCTTGGTAATGGTGCCCACACACAGGGTGGTCATAGCACATGGTGCATCCAACAGTAAAACCATTATCTGGCTGTTTAGTAGTAAACAGCATTTGTCATTACTTCCAGCGCTTGTTATGACACAAGTTTTACAAAATGTTGGAACAGGCAACAAGCATTTTGGCATATTTTGGCCAAGCAAATTGTTTTCCTTTCAACTGTCTCACTAAACAAGGCTATTAGAATCACACTGCAGTGCTAAAAAAATATTTGACAGTTAGATGGTAATTCAATGTGTTTATTTTACTGTGCAGGTTCCGTAATGGAATGAGCAAGCTGATCCTAGAACATGGGCATTTTGTAGCCAACATCTCACATGCACATTGAATAAACCTTCCACTAGGAGGCCTCACAAAAGATCCATATGAAGGAATTCTAAGCAATGGATAACAAGATCAGCTGCCCCAATGTATGCATTCCTAGCTCTGATGAGCACCGAGAAAAAAAAAAGAGATTTACTGTAAGTACAGCATTTTATATTTTATTTTTACAAAATTTTTACTTTTAAAAAACTTTACAAAAATATAAAATCAGATATCAAAATAATAATGCAAAAGGTTAACTAAAATAAATGAATAAAATTAAAGGCTTTGTTTACTTTTTTCAATGACTTCTTCACACAACATATAGGAAACATACAGTAAGATATCTTCACTTGTAGAGCTTTTGAAAATAATCAGTTTCATTAAATTAAACCATAGTTCAAGGAGAACAACATACTCCAGTTGTTAATTGTGGACAAGGGAAATTTTTCGGCTGGATTTTTGAGGGTGCCGACAAAAAAAGAAGTAGTAATTTCAATACTCCACAATGGGTATAAAAATGACAAGGTTTTTATTACATACAGGATATAGTTAGAAAGTTTTGGTATAAGTTATGTGCACATGTACAAAGAAACATCTGAAGTTCAAAACAGTTCACAAAATGTAGTCACTCAGCAGTAGCATTGGAGTGATTGTCCCGACATGTTTCGCCCATATTGCTACTTTCCAATGTCCAATTGTTAATATTTAAGCGTGGATGAATAATATACCCAAATGAAGATTAAATAAAATTTGGAGTAAAAGATCTGCGGATTATTAGTCAAATGCTCAAAAGGGCAAGTGTAAAGGTAAATAAATGAAAAATAAATAAACTATAAAAAGAAACCCCTAGTGGTTAGTTTCAAGGCCCCCCCCCCCCCCAGTGTGTAGGTTATGCTTTCATTGTTTAATACACTTATCTTGTTCCCATGTCTTCTGGTCAAGTGATATGCTGGATCCGCTTCTTCCCTCAATTTTTTCAGTGAGTGATGCTCAGAGATGCAAAAAGTAGCACTGACATGTCGGCACCAATTTCTGCATGGATACATAGTGAATGCAGGGCTTTGTTGAGACGCCCCCTCAAGGGGTGGGACCACAATGCCCTGCATTTACAGTAATATCCTCAGTCTTTTAGTGATGCTGGCTTTTCAACCCAAAAGACTAAGGGCATCTTGTGACAGATGTTGGGCTGGCGAGCGGGCGTCCTAGGCAAGCTGCATTTGCATGCAGACCACCCTAGGTAAGGCCCCAGTTTGATGCTGAGCCTCCATATCTGAAAGAACTAAAATCCAGTGACTAAAAGGGGCAGGCCAGGGAGAAGAAGGCTCGTGAGGAAAGCGGTAAATGATGCTGTATTTCCTTAAACCAGGAAATGAGTCGAGCTCTGTCTGACTTGCTGCAGGTTCTAATGTACACTTTGAGAAGCTCACAGTGTGCAGTGCAATCAGAGTATAAGCAATTTCAGTACAGGAGAGGAGCCTGTAGAACTGTGCAAAACTTAGTGCTGGAGCTCTACTTTAAGCATGGGTTGTATAAGTCTAGACTTGCCTATAGCTGAGGAAATATTTGCTTGTCAATTGATCACAAACGACTTTGCTACTTTGCTATCATTTGCATACTAGAAGCTTTCTTACAAAGCCAGGAGTAGTGTCTGTCCTGTAGCATTATGTGTCACCTGTTCAAAAATTACTGTAGATAAATAGCAACTGATGATATTTGTGAATGGGTTAAATTAATGTTTTTGTCTTGGCAGGTGTACAAAGTAATAGTGTCCATGGGACGGAATGAATGGTTTGTTTTTAGGAGATATGCAGAATTCGATAAACTTTATAACACGGTAAGCTGATATTTCTTTGAGATTTGCTTGTAGATATGTGTGTGTTGCATTGGGGCAGCCCATTTAGTTGAAGGGGCACCATACTGCCCCCAAATGCATATCCTCTGTGCTACTACCATATGCCCCCAATTGGGTATCCCATACCCAGCCATCCAATCGTTCTGAAAATGACTGAATCGGGTGATAATCCCATGTTTGTGGGTGCTGATGTTGAGAGGGGACAGTCTATACTCTGCTTGTCTCTCTACCACAGGGCTGCCCAACATTTTGAAGAGCGAGGGCCACTACAGCGACTTGGTACCCGGTCGTGAGCCACAATGAGCGGAGTGGGCAGATGACAGGTCCATGTCCACTCTGCATATGCAGGGCGGACACAGTCCGCTCTACTCTGAGCCCTCTGAGTCATACAGAAGGGGACGGATCTCCTTTTGTTTTTTTAGCGGATTGGAGGTAGGCGGGTGTGAACAGACACAAGTCCACCATGGAGGTGAATGGATGGTCCAATTGGGTTGGACTGATCGTGTGATAGGGGCCAAAGGCTGCTTTCACACATATGCATTGCCGTTTACCCGGCGCAGTGAGTGCACCTGTGTCTTTCCTGCAGGTTAGCCGCACTTTGACATACACTTCTATTCTATCCTTCCGGTTGTTGAGCACTTTCTGAAAGCTTACCCAATCCGCAGGTAATAACAGTAATAAAGTCTATGGCTCCGTGCAGGTAACCCTCAGGTGCACTGTGCTCCACCTGCGGATCAGTTTGAAAGCAGCCCAGTAACCACTGCAGAACAGATATGCCCATATATACACTGTTGTTTTAGTAATAAACTTCCCTTTAACAAACCGTCTTCCATTCAGTTATCGCCGGCTGTTGCTGGCCCAGGCAGAGTGCATTTGGTATCACTCCGCCTGTGACAGGAGCCGGAACTATACAGGCTTATGCGGCTCTCTCTACCGCAGGCTTCATTCACAACACTGAAGCCCTGAGATGGCAGGTCGGCAATCCGCTATCTGGGCTTGCCAACCCACCATCCCAGAGCAGCAGGTCGTGGGCCACATCAGAGGGTTCCACGGGCCACATGTGGCCCCCGGGCCACTGGTTGGGCACCCCTGCTCTACTACTTGCCCATGTCAACTGATTTCTGCACTGAATTTGTTAACATTTGTCTAAATCCTGTGACTGTACTGATATTTTTAACTATTATTCTGTTAGCTTAGGAAACAGTTTCCAGCTATGAACCTGAAGATTCCTGCAAAGAGGATTTTCGGGGACAATTTTGATCCAGGTAAAACAAATAATCTTTGGTGATCTTTGGTATATGTTTTGTTGTCCAGAGTAATAAATTCACCCATTGCTCATGTAACAGGCACGCTGTCCCTGATTTTATGTGAGAAAACCATAGACACTATAACTATAATGTAAAGGTATTACATATGCAATTCCTCCTTTTGGCCACAAGATGGAGATATGTAGATGTTGACCTTTTTTTCTTCTAGAACTTCCAGAAACACAAAGCAAACTGGGAAGTGTAGTTTGTAAGCAGCATCTGGACACTGCATTTGCTAGAGCTAAACTGCATTTCCCAAAGGCCCGGATGCATGGTGGAATGACAGGGAGAAAACTACAGCCCAGCATGCTCTGTGGGGGAAAGGGAGAGTCAGGAGCCTGGGAAAAGGATTGTTGAGGGGGGGTGCTACCTGGGACAAAGTAGAGCGAGGACACTCGGGAGCGATTACTGTCTGGCACTGAACGTCTAAGGAGAAGACCAGAGCTGCTGCCAGTATACATCCCATGATGTGTCAGTCTGTGCAGAGCTGTGACCAGGGACAGAGTGGAGAGAGGACTGTGTCGGGGGTACAATCAGAGGAAAGAAAGGCGCCCTGCCCAGCACTATACCAGAGAGAACTGACGGACAGAGCTGCTGCCAGTATATGGTTCTTGCCATGTCAGCCATCTGGGTCGCCGCGGGCAACCAAGAGTCGCTGAGACATTCACCCAGAGGGGTAACTGCATCACTAGGTCTGGTGAGAGCACCAAGTAGCTTTTACCACCCTTATAGACTGAGCCATTAGGAGCCACTTAATCAGCTTCTCCATAGCCGGACTGCTTTAAACACTATCCAATGTTTTAGCCGGTTGAAAAGTCAGGACTAAGGACTGCCCCAAACCATTGCAGCCTCAAAGCCATTTAAAGAGGTGCCTCCTAGGAGACGCTACGCTACACCCCAGCCAATCCCTTGGAGTGCACTTTATAATCGGCATGAACGCTACTCTGTTTTACTGTATTTAATGTTTATTTACACTGGCTATTGCTGGCCTGCTAATATCAGTATTGATTCCAGCTAGAGATATAGAAGGTGGTCCTTAGTAATTCTAGCATAGTTACTACTCTGCTTAGCAGATTACGTTCAATTTTATCTGATGTGTGCATCCATATTCTGCTGCTGGTTATGCCAACATAATTTGTAAGTTTATTTTAAACTGGATGTGTCTTTTTAAGCGGCTTTTTCTGGGGTGGCTCCTTCCTAAGCTGACCATACACATATATAGATTTTTTTTTTTCTGCTCAACCTACAGACTGAATGGAAAAAAATCAAACCGATTCCTCCATCTAGGCTACAGAGCGCAAGTGGCTGAATCTCCCATCATGGCCATTGTATTTTGACAGCTGACCGGCACTGGCTGTCAATATACCAAAACAACGCCTGCATTGGATTGGATGCAGCCACTTCTGATGCCA
Source organism: Lithobates septentrionalis (assembly GCA_037952835.1). Taxonomy (NCBI): domain Eukaryota; kingdom Metazoa; phylum Chordata; class Amphibia; order Anura; family Ranidae; genus Lithobates; species Lithobates septentrionalis. The sequence goes on along the minus strand of JBBDGP010001229.1, from coordinate 270,731 downwards.
ATTTTCTGCCTGGCTCCAATTAAAGAGTTTGGACTGGAAGGCAGCTAACTGATCACATTTTGGCCAGTTCATCAGACAAATTCAAACATATGGCCAGTTGAAGTCAGTATTGACACCTTTTGGGATTTAAAAGAACATTCCCTTTAACACATGCTTTCACACGTATTTTGATGCAAATCTGCATTTTAAACTCATGCTTTATACTGTCGTTTTTAATACAGTTGGTGTTTCTAGGCTTGAGCTGTTCATTTTTTGACACAGTGTGACAGTATTTAAACCCCTGGTAGATTTTTTATTTTTTTTTGCTCTCTGTGTCCACCATGGGTAGACTCATCCTCTCTATTTGGCCCAGTAAACCTTGTCACCAGGACAGAAAAAGACTGAAATTTTACAATTGTAACCAGACGAGGAGGTGAGGGAATCCTTCCAATGGGGACTGTTTTGTAAGCAGGGATTTTCCCTCATGTTAGAGACATTTGCTTTCACTTCCTCCTGTGTCTTGAGGGCAGATACAGACAGAAAAAAAAATGACATGATTTTAACTAACTAATTTTAACTAATAATTTTAACTAATTACCTTTCCAAATCAATCAAATTGTGTGTGTGTGTGTATGTATATGTATATATATATATATATATATATATATATATATATATATATATATATATTCATTTTTTTAATTAAAATTGAGTATAGCCTCTTATTTTCAGTATAGATCATGTGCATGTCAAAGGCTCAGGCAACACAACAGAAGATGTAAAGGACAGAAAACTGAGTTTTCATTGGCTGTTGTCAGCAACACAGACATACCTCCTTTCCACCAGATTTTAGTCCCTGTCCTGCTAGTGATGTTAAAGTGAACCTGTTTTAATTTCTTGTGTAAACTAATCCAGAAAGCTGTAGTTCCACAATGTTTTTTTTCCCCGCTCTATCCAGAGTTTATTCAGCAGCGGAGAGCAGGTCTGAATGAATTTATTCAGAATTTACTCCAACATCAAGAATTATGCAGCCAGTAAGTATCTTTTATTTCCCTCCTTTTGTCACATGTATTTTGTACATTATATTAAGAAGAAATGTTTCTCCAGTATTCTTAAGTTAGGCAAACAAATTTATACAGTGCCTTGCAAAAGTATTCACCCCCCTTGGCATTTTTTCGTGTTTTTGTTGCCTCACAACCTGGAATTTAATAGGGCTGCAACTAACGATTATTTTCATAATCGATTAGTTGGTTGATTATTGTTTCGATTAATCGGTTAATAACCTTAAAATAAAAGTGTGGTGTATAATTTAGTTAATATGTAAAGTTTTTAAAGAAGGAATTTATTCTTAAATATCTCTATGCAGTGGTACATATAAACAACCAACTATATGTTTAGGGAGCAAAATATTGAATCCACTCTGAGAATAACAGACAGAAGAGATATACTGTATATACACTATTAGAGGAGATATACTGTATACACTATTAGAGGAGAAATACAGTTTTTTGGCCAATTTGTTGTTGGGCAGATTAAAAAATACAAATTGCTGCAAAAACGCATTACATGCTTTTCTGCAGCTTCTCCATTGAAGTATATTGAACCAAAAAAGCACCGTTTTGCATTAAAAAAAAAAAAAAGTCCCTGACCCTTTCCAAACACGCAGCTGCTGAAAAAAAGCCTAGATATGAACGTGTCCCATAGAAAACCATGTTAAATGAACTGTAGTGTGTTTCTGCAAAAAGCACCAAAAAACACAAAGATCTGAACCAGGCCTAAGACATTTAGTATCATAATGGGGTTAAAAAAAACTAAAATGAGCCCTTTATAGTACAAAAATAGCAAATAATCGCTACTGTAAGGGGTTCATTTTTTTTACTGTAGAACAGTGAAAGTAATATTTACAGTAGAGATTTGCTCTTTTTGTACTATAAAGGGCTAATTTTATTATTTTTAACCCCATTATGTTACTGGCCGATTAATCGATTATGAAAATAGTAATCGATTAATTTCATAATCGATTAGTTGTCGATTAATCGATTAGTTGTTTCAGCCCTAGAATTTAACATGGATTGTTTGAGGATTTGCATCATTTAGTTTACAGAACATGCCCACAACTTTGAAGATTTTTTTTTTCTTTTACTGTGAAGCAAACAACAAATAGGACAAAATAACAGAATAAGTCATAACTATTCACCCTCCTAAAGTCAATACTTTTATAGAGCCACCTTTTGTGGCTATCACAGCTCCAAGTCGCTTCGGATTAGTCTCTATGAGCTTGCCACATCTTACCACTGGGATTTTTGCCCATTCCTCATTGCATAACTGCTCCATCTCCTTTAAGTTGGATGGTTTGCGCTTGTGGTCTGGGCTTTGACTAGGCCATTTCAACACATTTACATGTTTCCCCTTAAACCACTCAACTTGCTTTAGCAGTGTGTTTGGGGTCATTGTCCTGCTGGAAGGTGAACCTCTGTCTTCGCCTCAAATCACACACAGAGTGGTACAGGTTTTGCTCAAGAATATCCCTGTATTTAGCACCATCTTTCCCTCAACACTGATCAGTTTCCCAGTCTCGACTGCTGAAAAACATCCCCACAGCATGATGCTGCCAGCACCATGTTTCACTGTGGGGATGCTGTTCTTTGGGTGATGTGATGTGTTGGGTTTGCGCCAGACATTTTCTTTGATGGACAAAAAGTTCAATTTTAGTCTCACCAGACCAGAGCACCTTCCGTCATACTTTTTGGGAGTCTCCCGCATGCCGTTTCGCAAACTCAAAATGTGCCAATTTGTTTTTTGCTGAAAGTAATGGCTTTCTTCTGGCCTCTCTGCCATAAAGCCCAACTCTATGGATCGTACGGCTTATTGTCCTATGTACAGATACTCCAGTCTCTGCTGTGGAACTCTGCAGATCCTCCAGGGTTACCTTTAGGTCTCTGTGCTGCCTCTCTGATTAATGCCCTCCTTCCCTGGTCCGTGAGTTTTGGTGTGCGGCCGTCTCTTGGCAGGTTTGCTGTTGTGCCATGTTCTTTCCATTTGGTTATGATAGATTTGATGGTGCTCCTAGGGATCTTCAAACATTTGGATTTTTTTTATAACCTAACCCTGACTTGTACTTCTCAACAACATCGTCTCTTACTTGTTTGGAGAGTTCCTTGGTCTTCATTGCAGTGTTTGGTATTGGTGCCACTTGCTTAGGTGTTGCAGCCTCAGGGGCCTTTCAAAAAGGTGTGTATATGTAATGACAGATCATGTGACACTTAGATTGCACATAGGTGGACATTATTTCACTAATTATGTTATTTCTGAAGGTAATTGGTTGCACCAGAACTTTTTATGGGCTTCATAGCAAAGGGGGTGAATACATACGCACATGCCAATTATCAGTTTTTTATTTCTGAAAAATAGTTTTATGTATATATTTTTCCAATTTTACTTCACCGACTTAGATTATTGTGTTCTGATCTATCACATATAATTCAGATTAAAAAAACATTGAACTAAAGGCTGTAATGTAACAAAATAGGTAAAAAGCAAAGGGGCTTACTTTTGCAAGGCACTTTATTTAATGTACAATGTCAGGTTAAGAAGCCAGTATACTGAAGAAGGCTGTAAATTCCCTTGTAGTGTATGTTTAGCACAGTGAAAAAATTTGAACTATGTGCAAGAACCTGTAAGATCATGTACAACATGCTAAATTCAGTCCTGAGTAACCTTTGTACAGGCAACTCGTGACCATTTAAAGTGGTAGTGAAGGCCCTCTCTTTACTTACAATGGAGCTTACCTGGCGGTACAATGAATATCTCCTAAATGTACACAGTTTAGGAGATGTTCACATTGGCAATAGCTGATGACGTCACCCGTGCATGTGCAGTGACGCTTTGCATTCCAGGGCATACACTATGCCCTGGAATGCAGAGCACCATACCCTGGCCTGGGCTACAGCATGCATGCGCTGGAGTGTCATCATCGCAGCTTTGGCCACTCAAGTGGCCAGAGCCCGTGAACCCGGAAGGAAGACCGGGTGAAGATGGAAGCGCTGGGGGAGCCGTGACAGTGCTGTGTTGGAGGGCTCCGTTTGCAGGTAATCCCAGTGCATGCTAGTACATTATGGCATAATTCTGCAGGGGGCCCAATTTTTAATTTTTTTTTGGGTGGTAGTTTACTATTGCTTTAAGTTGTGTCATTAAAGTTACCTTACAGTTTAATGCTATTAGCATGTATCCGACACGGTCGGTTATGTTTTAAATATATTTTGATAATCTGATTTATTAAAGAAATTCTATGGTCACTGCAAACTCTTTCATTTGATATCATCAGCATTGTAATCGCAACACAAACAAACCAATATAAGTTTACTTTTTCTCTGTCTGTTGGCCTTACCTTTTTACAATTTCCTGTATTCCCTGTATGCTTTGTGGCTTCTCCTCTGCTGTTTATGTTCAGTTTCTAAAGACTACATATCCCATGGTACCTTCCTGTCTGCAAGCAGTGGTTCCTGTACTACCTCTTGAAACTCCTCTTCTCAGAACCTCTGGAGTTCAGAAGGCAGGCTCTGAGAAATGTGTGACACAGCAGTGCCTTATTGGAGGGCATAGTGAATGTATGTAACAGGAAGTAAATATTCAGGGGGATCTTCACAAAGAAAGATAATTCAGATTAATAGGAGTAGGCCAGAATAATTAAAATACAATGTAAAAAGAATTATATGATTTTACTTTTTGATCATAGATACACTTTAAGAACTATAGGCAACATGGTAGGGTATAGCCCTGTTGTCTGACAATTTCTTGGTCCTGGGTTCAGTTTCACCAAATTTGCCTTCTGCATGTTTTCATGTTCTTCTGGTATTTCTGATGGTTTCTCCTGGGAGGTCTATTCAACTTCAGCAACCCAGCTATGATGTCAGGTTTATCAACTTCCAGCACAGATGATACTTGCTTGTATGTACATGTACCTACACGAACATGGTGAATATATTGGATTATTTCTTCCTTTGCAGCAAAAAAATAATGCAAATGGTTGTTCTCTTCTGTAGGCCACTGCAGAACAGACTGGTGCTATATAATTAAAAAAATATGGACAAGTCCGATAAGTGTAGTATTTGATCCAGAATAAAATGTGTAACTAGATATTGCTGCTGTATACAAAATGTGTTGTGACAGGTACTCGTCCAGTAGGTAACACATACAAAAAGTATTCTCTTGCTCTTTCTACATTTAATTTTCTGATTCCCGTGTATACTCGAGTATAAGTCGAGTTTTTCAGCACATTTTTTTTGTGCTGAAAGTGCCCCCCTCGACTTATACTCGAGTCAAGCACTTTTCTGCAGCAAAAAAATTCATTTTCCGAACCGACTTTGGGGCCCGTATCTCAGGACCACTTTGTGCTAGGAACCCCAAGTTGTGTGTGCAAACCCAGTGGAACTGGTACCACAACATATCCAAAGCTGGGGTTCCTAGCACTAAGTGGCCCCGAGATACGGGGCCCCAAAATCGGTTCGGAAAATGCCATTCTCTGCTGCAGAAAAGTGCTTGACATTTTATGAACCAACTTTGGGGCCCCGTATCTCAGGGCCACTTGGTGCTAGGAACCCCAAATTTGGTGTGCTAACCCAGTGGAACTGGTACCACAACATATCCAAAGCTGGGGTTCCTAGCACTAAGTGACCCCCGAGATACGGGGCCCCAAACCCGGTTCGGAAAATGTCATTCTCTGCTGCAGAAAAGTGCTTGACATTTTCTGAACCGATATTTGGGGCCCTGTATCTCGGGACACTTGGTGCTAGAAACCCCAGCTTTGGATATTTTATGGTCCACTGGATTTGCACACCAAATTTGGGGTTCCTAACACTAAGTGGCCCCAAGATACGGGGCCCCAAAGTCGGTCAACTGTGTCCATCTGCAACAATGTCATTTTGGGACCCTTTGGGTTCAGAGACCCCAAATTTTGGCTGCAGCTAGGGGGCATCTAGGAACCCTTAACTACTGAGTTTGACGTTCGGGGGACCTATGGCTGCAAATGGGCACAGTGAGGCTGCAAATGGGCATTGTTGACCCTCTTTTCCACTTACAGTAGCTGTGCATTTCTCACCCTCGTCTTATACTCGGGTCACTAAGTTTTTCACATTTTTTGTGGTAAATTAGGGCCTCGACTTATACTCGGAACGACTTATACTCGAGTATATACGGTATTCATGGAGATAAACACAAGACAAATCTGATGTAAGGATTACAGTAATCCATAACCCATAACCTCCAATCCGAAATTGTCTCTTTGTTGATCTATCTGCAGTAATTTGAATCTCGCAACACATATTACAATCTGATTGTACAATTTCAATTAGATCTTCCAACAGTTAAGCCTGGCATACACTATCAGTTTTCAGCATGCTGAACAAAAAAAATAACTAACTGAGAAGCTCAGTGTACTAACTATTTGATGTTATTAGGGCGATCTCACCACAGAGCTATTGTGTTCTGACAGGGGGGCCGCCCATCCACCAGAACACACCGGTCAGCACTCGCAGCCATTTGCTGCCAGCAGGGACCAGGAGCCGATCGGATGCTGGTTTTCCAGCATGCCCATTCAACAGAAGTCAGACAGGGTGGTGTACACACGGGCCGAATGTCGGCCGCTTTCTGTTGAACCAACCGATGTTCGGCCTGTGTGTAGCAGGCTTGACCGTATATTTTGTAAGGACCTGCCTGATTGGATACAGATTGGATAATTTAGCTAGGTCCCTGTATTACATAGATTTGGTCAATTTGAATGTGCAAGATTTGTATAGTAAAATTGTAATGTGTATAGTGGCTCTTAGTTACTGTGGACTTCTATAAGTTAATGTACCTTCCATATTATTCCAAATAATTGTTTCTTCCACTGGATATATTAAATAGTTGTAGCAGTATCCTCATCCTGCATGTAGGGAGCTGTGGAGGAGTAGTCTAAACTTCTATTCATAAGACCTTAATCCTGACAGCCCTCTGCTAATCAGACATGCACTGACATGTGTTACGGTGAAGTACTGTATTGATTTCTTGAAATAGAAGGTATGACTTGATCTCATTTCCAAAAAAGAAGTTATTCCACATTTTGGGTAGTGGGCAGAGACGGGCAAATCATTTCTTTATTTTTCTTAGTGACCAGCTACAAACCTGGAACTGCTAATGTATATAGTACAGCCTGAAGTTCTAGCCTTAGTGCGAGCTCCAGAGGGAACTCCTCTGTTAGAATTTAAAGTACAGCAATGCCTTCTTAAAGCAGTATTAAACCCAAGAGCAAACATTATAATGTTGCAAAAGTAAAGTAAAAAACAGAAGGCGCTTCTAAGTGCAGTATTGAGGAGTATTTATTCATAAAAAGCAGTTAAAAACACTTACAATGTAGTGGATAAAATGAGCATCTCAGTCAGCATAATCGGCATCCTGTAGAGTCCTTCGCATCTAGAGGGGAGGGGGAGCTGGCTCGCAGCTGGGACAGGAGAGGGAGCCACACTGGAACTTATAGGCCGGTGGTAACGCATTTCGGAGCATGAGCAATTCACTTTTTCATCAGACCTCTGAGATGCTCTACTGCATTGTGTTTTTTGTTTTTTTTTTGGTAAATTACTTTTTATTTAGTTTTATAACATACATACAACAACAGGCCACAGATTTTGGACACCAACCACCTGTGAGTGTTTTTAATCACTTCTATGAATAAATACTCCTTAATACTGCACTCAGAAGCGCCTTCTGTTTTTTACTTTTAGTTTTCTCCAGAGTTGCTTCCTCTACCTGAAGTGCTTCTGCAAGTGCTCTCCCAGTCTTTCCTCCTCCCCTTTACCTTGATGTTGAAGCTGATGCAGATGTAACAACAATCTAGTACAGTTCACTGGAGGCATTTCCTGACGGAAGCACCCTATTCCTTTTTCCTATTTTTATATTGCAGCCTACTATTTCTTAGATGTGATGGCTGCATTCATTAACTTTTTTAGGCTTGCTTTCTTCTGTTTTCATCTAGTGATCCACTCAGTAAGTCTGTTGTTTTTCAAGCTCTCCTGCAAATGTATTCGTTTTTACAGGGATGAGACAAACCATTTATCACTGACATTTAATAAAGAATTCTGAATCCGCCCCCCCAAAGTAAAAAAAACAGCAACGATCAACACCCTCACCCCTAAGCATAAGTTCCTTCTGCAAGTGAATAATCTACCCAAACAAAATTGTAAAAATTCACCATCTTCACAGTCCAAATCCCCCTCCCAGCACGTCTTTGCCCCCAATACCACCTTTCCTGGGAAATCCGCCCCTGGGGGCTTAGGGGGGCTGCACATAAAAGGTTTTTTACCTTAATGCATAGAATGCAATAATAACAAAAAAACTTTCTGCCTTTAAAACCACTTTAACACTCCTCCCCCTACCCCCAGGCTGAAAATGCTGCTGTCAGCTGTGCCCCCCTGTGCTCATTCATCCAGAGTGGGGGCACTCTAATACAGCTGATGTGTTACTGGCCAGATCAACAGGTGAAAACAGAAAAAAGCTTAAAAAAAAAGAAAACTATGCAGCCACTACGTCTAATGATTTGTAAGCTGCAATATATTACATTTTTGGTGTTGGGTTTAATACAGATTGAACGTAGAATTATTTACGTCTCATCTTTTCCATAAACAAAAAAACAGTGTTCTTTCCCCATTTTCCTTGAAATCTTTTGACTGTTGGTCATTAGTGATTTCCAGCCATGTAGGAATCCACAGAATGTGAAAACAACTTTAGACAAACTTGTCATGTGATTTATCTCTCGTTTTTAAAACAAGTGATTCACTTGTTCCCTGCCTTCCCTCCGGGGCTTATGTGGTCACTGGCCATTTAACCACTTCAATACAGGGCACTTATACACCTTCCTGCCCAGACCAATTTTCAGCTTTCAGCGCTGTCGCAGTTTGAATGACAATTGCGCGGTCATGCTACACTGTACCCAAACTAAATTTTTATCATTTTGTTCCCACAAATAGAGCTTTCTCTTGGTGGTATTTGATCACCTCTGCGGTTTTTATTTTTTGCTAAACAAAATTTTGAAAAAAATAAAAGTTTTGCTTTTGTTTCTGTTATAAAACTTTGTAAATAAGTAAGTTTTCTCTTCACTGATGGGCACTGATAAGGCGGCACCGATGAGGTGGCACCAATGAGCGGGCACTGACGATGGGCACTGATATGCAGCACTGATGGGCACTGGTAGGCTGCACTGGGTGGCACTGATATGCAACACTGATGGGCATTGATAGGCGGCACTGATGGGCACGCATGAGTGGCACTGATAGGCGGCACTGATAGGCGGCACTGATAGGCGGCACTGATGGGCGACACTGATGGGCACTGAAAGGCTGCAAAGATGGGTTCTTATGGGTGGCACTAATAGATGGCACTGATTGGCATTGATACGTGGCACTGATGGGCACTGATACGCAGCACTGATAGGCACTGATGGGCATCCCTGGTGGCACTGGCAGTAGTAGGCATTGTGAGTGGGCACTGATTGGCAGCTGCCTGGGCACAAATTAGTATTTCCCTGGGGGTCTAGGGGCAGAACCTGGTGGTCCAGTGTGGATGGCCATCCTGGTGGTCCTGGGCGGCATGATGGTGGTCCTGGGTGGGATCCGAGGGGGGGGCTGTGCTGATAAACAATCAGCACAAACCCCCCCCCCCTAATCAGGAGAGCAGCCGATCGTCTCTCCTCTACTCGCGTCTGTCAGACGCGAGTGAGGAAAAGCCGATCACCGGCTCTTCCTATTTACATCGTAATCAGCCGTGATTGGACACTGCTGATCACGTGGTAAAGAGTCTCCGTCAGAGACTCTTTACCTAGATTGGAGTTGCGGTGTGTCAGACTGACACACCGCAACAACGATCGCCGCGATGCGCGCCCCCCAGTCAGGATATTGAAACCACTTTGCAGCCGTCATTCTGATATATGGCGGGCAGCAAGTGGTTAAAGTAGTCATTGGACAGCAGGTGCAAAAAACACAATATTAGTCTCAAACGGTAACTAAACGTGGGAAAAAAAATGGCAAATAAAAAGAAATAATATAGCATATACAATTGTGACTCAAGTCATGTTGTATATGAACATTATTAAAAAATACCTTTCCTTTTCAATCTGCAGCTCTGTAGTTTTCTATAAGATGCAATTTGGCTACCTGGAGGCATTCTGTATACCGAATGTGTACAGAACGCCCCCCAGAAACATAATTTCCTGCTTGTGTGATTGGCTCCTTGATTTTCCCAGAAGTCTGTACTAAGATACAAGTCAGATATCAGGCACCCCCTGCAACATAATCTAATTTTTGATGAGATCCTCCCTATAGGAAATCACATCTAAAGGGAGGCAGAACCTGCCACCTTCCTCCTTAAAGCCCTGCAGGTGCAGCAGCTGATTGATAATTAAGAAGTCACTCCCATTAGATTCACTTAGCAGCACTGCTCTTTTCTCCCTTCTCTCACAGAAGTCTTGGCAGCATCTGGAGCGATTGGCTCCTGCTGCTGTCAATCAAATTCTGTGAGGAGGGAGGGGGCAGGGTGAGCCGCACTGTGTGTGTCAATAGTGACCCCATAGCAAGCAGCTTACTGTGGAGGCACTTGAAAGAGAAGATTATTTTCGAAAAAAATATTCAATTACTTTAAGGGCACCATTTTTAGCGGCACTTTATCGTCATTTTAGCGGCGCTTTTCGGCTAGCGGCCGAAAAAGAGATAAAGGCGCCCTCAAAGC